>JAQGCB010001487.1:0-14371 GCA_034698835.1 Protaphorura tricampata
GATTTCCATATTAATTATGTAGTTACCCTAGTAGTAGGGAAAACCAGTGGAGAAAAACCTCTTTAAAGGAACCCGGGTGAGCGGAGGTCCGAGGAATTGAACCCCAGCACAACGAGAGCGATATGTACACCTGTACCACTACGCCATAAACCTGTAAATATACAATGTAATATTTTACAAAATTGGACATACTTGAACAGTGTCACCACATTTGTCTCATAAGAAAAATTCTTTGAGTTTTTATTCACTCCAGTTGTGTGAATGTCACACACGAGTTTCTCCATGCAAGAATCCATGTCAAATGTTGATAAAATAACAAAAAACTGCTGAATTTCTTTAATGAAATCAGATGATGGTTGCCAATCACGTTTTGGGCCATTATTCTGTGATTTCCGGAATACTACTTCTTTTTTAGAATCAGACGTCTCCATATATTCTAACACTTCCGCTGTATTTGCACTTTTTATTTCTTCATCTTTAACCTTGAGGTCAAGGTCAGGGTCAGGGAGTTCTACTGGAAATGGAATTGTCTTGGATGCTTCCCTCAAATTTTCTAGTAAGTTACCCACAGCCACATTTGAATTATTAGCCAAATATTTTTCAAAATGATCTTCCAAATAATCTTCAGATTCTTTAAGAATTTCTGAGTCCGGACTAATTTTTTGTTCGACGATATTTGACCAGTTTCTCCACCAATCGTCATCTTTTTCATTATCAAATAAATCATGTTCGTCCTTCCAGTGCCGGAATCGATTTTCATAATTCTTGTAATGTTGGTTATTGTAATCGTCATGACCATGACCGTAACCGTGACCTTGACCTTGACTCTGGTCATTCCACTCTGGCCACCCTTGTCCATTACCGTGACCGTAATCTTGACCCTGGTCATAACCGTGACCTCGACCGTGACCATGATCATAAATATGAACATGACGAGGACGGTGATGTCGAGGAACAGAAATATAAGGCCACCGTCGAACTTTTTTTGGCTTTCTATGGTAATTGTACAATTTTTTGACCCATCCCATTGGTGAATGTAAACCGCGTAAATGCGGAAAATGTTTTTTGACCAGACGACTAAATGTTTCGACCGTGTATTTCGACGCTTCCAAATTAGCCACTGCCAATGCTGAACCAGAACCCAGCACGAGAGCACCGATTGCAATGGGTTTCCCGAACAAAATCATTTTCTTGATCCCTAATAATTTTTTTAAAATTAACACAGGGATTTTTTTAATTGCAGCAATTTTTTTCACTCCGACTATTTTCTTCACTCCCACTATTTTCTTTTTCACAGGGTCTCCTTTGAGTGGAATGAGGAGGATGAGGAGAGTCAGTACAATTAAATATAATTTCAAGGAACGCATGATTTATTTAATTACTTTTAAAAAAAATTCTGTAGTTTAAAAATAACTAAAGAAAAACTGGACGATTTTTTTTTCAGGAAAAACTGTGAATGTAATATTGTTACGTTATGAACAATAATTTCTAATAAAAAATGCGTCTGTCTGTCAACGTAATGTGTTGCAGCAGTTAAAGTGGACAAGCATGAAAGTTAAATATTCTTAAAATAAATGGAAACTTATGTACATTGTACATATAGGGAAAGTTCACTTACGCTTACGTCTTTTCGTGTTTACACGCATGAAGCACCCAGACTGTTAAAATTAATGTGATTTGATGTTCCATAATTATAAGGATTGCGTGTACAGAGAAAATAAAACTAACTGCATGACAAGTGACGCTACAATATGCAATACAACGTACGTACGGTACAAGTGTACAGTGGTAGTGTTATTCTTGATAATTTTTAATTACAGTATTCATATTCTCCTTGCACTTTGCAGGCAAACAAAGGACACGGTGGTCTGAAATGCATAAGCTTAAGTTTCACTTTTACTGTAGTATTTCATAATTAATTAGCCCTGTTTGAATAATAAAATCGACATTTTCTACATTTGAATTTATTTTTCAGCGTATTAGACAAGTTGATAATTTTGTGATCAAGGTTTTGTTCCAAAATTATTTATTACGCTAGAATTTTTCCGCACTGTTCTATTTTTTACAAAAATAAATTGTCCACACTGTGAATATGATAGATAGAAAAGAATAAAAAATATTTTTGAGTTGCATTTTTTATATACAGTGAAAACAAATGTCACAGGGACTTTCGCTTTTATCAATTGCATAACACTGTATGTGTTAAACATACGGCAAGAATTTTGCACTTCCATGTACTGTATTTACGTTAAACCTTAATATTGACATTGCGAATGAAGAACTTTTGATGAGAATTACATTTTGTATATTTTATGTATAAAATGTCATTATTGTGTACTCCGGTGGAATATAATATTTCCAGGTAGGATTTTACATGATTGTACAAATTAACTAATTTAAAATAAACAAGTCAAATCATTATTGATCGCATTTCGCATGATATGAGTAACGCTATAACGTTTTGTCGCAAGCCAAATTAACTACAATCAATTCAATTCGTCACAATAATTTATTACAATGCAGTGGTGTAGACAATTTGCTCTATACAACTCAGAAACTCGTTTTTTTATTGATTTTATCGGACGCTTCACTTTTATCAGTTATCAATTTCATAATTGAGGTTCAGGTGAGTCACAATTAATTCAACTGATAAGCACAGTGTAACTAAACTAATGGCATTGGAGTAATTCCAATGCCAAATAGTACATGTCTATGATTCATTTAATCAAGTGGATTGATACTGTCGAAATGTAGAATTTTATATTTAGTAACTCAACTCACCTACGCCTGACGAACTCGGTCTAATTCACATTATAATTATAAAATTAATTTTTGTGTGTACAACTGCTAACACTGCTACACTGAATTCTTTACATTTCCAAAATGAAATCCAACAAATTTAGTTTTTCTAAATTTACTGAAGACCTAGAAAAAATTAACACAAGGATCAACAATGCATTCGGCGTAAGTACGAACTCTGCCAATAGAGAGTCGTCTTCATCTGGTAACTCATATTACCAATCTACAAGACCACAGCCACAGCCTTCAATACCTCCAAGACCATCAACATTACCAACAAATACAAATTCGATAAATGCTGGAGAAACCAGAGGAGTCAATACGGCCTCAAATCATTGTAACCAAAATCAAGGTCAAGGTCAAGGCAGATTTTACAAACTAACCAGTGATCTAGAAAACCTCAACACAAGAATCAACAAAGCATTCGTGAGTGATTGGGACTCCCAGGCTCAGCCTCAAAATTCTGCATCGACGAAACCACAGCCAAGTGCAACAGGTTTGTCGTCAATGCCGCCTCGTAATGAGCCGAAACGCCAGAATTCACAAATCCCGTCAGGTGACACAACTTACCCGAACAATGGTAGTTCAAATTCTAGGAATCAAGGGATGTTTAACAGATTTACATCGGATCTTGAAAAAATGACGTCGAAATTTAAAAATCCATTCACAAATGATTGGGATTCACCGTCGTCGTCATCGTCGTCACACCCTTCGACTTATAATTCGCAAGATGCTTGGACAGGCAATAATCCTTCATCAAATTACGGTCAAACGGCAACGGCGGGCAACTGTTTAAAATGCAAAGACTTTAGTATCGTAGACGCCCATGCTGCTAAATTCCCACGTCAATCCGTTACATCATTACCAAAATTAGCGAACGACCTGACATCTCAATTTCCAACCAAGACAGAAAAAGCGCGAGCCATTTTTGTCTGGCTCCATCACAACATAGCTTACAACACTGTTGCATTTTTCAGCAATAATGTTCGACGCACAACCCCCGTAGAAACGGTTCGTAGTGGTTTAGCCGTATGTCAAGGTTATGCTGAACTCTTTGCTGACCTAGGTAAAAATTGTGGGTTAGGTGTATTGGTCATCTCAGGTCATGGGAAGGGATATGGTTACGTGGCAACGCGGTCCGTTGGTGGCGCGCCTCCACCTTTGGACCACAACCATGCATGGAATGCAGTGCGATTGGATACAGGGGAGTGGCATTTGATTGACCCATGTTGGGGTGCAGGTTATTTGGACAACAATAATACTTTTGTCAAAAGTTTCAACGATACACATTTCTCGTCTTCAACAGAAACATTTCGTCTCAAGCATTTCCCTACCAATCCGAAACATCAATTTTGTGCGATTGAAATGAGTTGGTCAGAATATATTATGATGAAAGAGGGCCCGACCGTATACTCGAATTTCAAGGACTACGGATTCAGTGAGACATCGATTCTTCCGAATGAAAGATTTCTAAGACCACAATCTGGGCCCATAAAATTTGTGATTAAGGCGAAATGTGAGCATACAAGAATTCGTCCGCAAGATCAATACGTCATTCTATTGTCAGTGGATGGGACAAAGACGCCATTTCAAGTGGATGCTCAAGGGACGACTTGGACATGTGAGAGTCGATGGATTCGGGAAGGAAGTGATGTCAGCGTTTTTGCACTGGAACAATTTGGAAGTACGGATGCCAAAGGGGTCAGTGTGCAAGAGTACTCAAGTCCAAGGTATGGCAGGTCTTCTTTCGTAGGTTTGTGTAAATGGGATGCGTAGTAATTAATTCACATTTAATTATCCAGTATGCTCTAAATTTGATTAATTTTAAATGCTTCAACTAATTTAACTGTAAATTTCTGAGTTTAAATTTAAATAAATAAATCTAATTCTTTGGATTTTTTGAGAATTTCTTTTCCTCAGTCAAAAGATAGGATTCTACGAATTTCTGCTTATCTTCTGGAAGGTTGTCTATTTCAGTGTGGCATTTGTAATTTTCACGGTTTTTCCAAAAGACGTTCTCCGCATCGTTAATGCACACGAAGTCTGGAGAATAAAGGTAAAGGTATTAAACCATATTTCATTCGTTTTCTATGACCATGACGACTTTTTGGTAATATTGAGGGCTTACATGAATCATTATATCTGTTACACTGAGACTGAACTAACTCACGAATGCGCATGGCTGGAATGACAATAGTATCCAGACAATTTATTATTTTCTCTGGAAGGTCCTCTGAAAAAAATATAAAGAGGAGTCCAGACATTAGAAAAATACACATATGCTAATTTTAATATCCTGTACACAATAGTATTTCTACAAATAATTAGCTCTACCTTTCGTGACTTTTGCAAGTACAACTGCGACTTGAACGGTAAGAGAAATCAGTGCTAGGAACTTAAACATTTTCCTAAGAACTGTAGTGATGTGATTGTCTCACAAGTTTTCAAAGAACTGGTTTACTCTATGGACATGGACATATATGACTTGCTAAGTAGGTCTTTGTGGAATACTAAAACGGAGCTTACTTAATTACAGAGGAAACCACAGAATTCTAATTTGAGCTAATAAGTATGATACGCACAATTGATTTTGATTTCTACTTCTTGAAGTGTTTTGTGTTTCTTTATGAAATGCTTCGTAAGTTTTATTATTACAAAAGTTACGTACTAAAAATTGCAGTGTGATAATTCCAACTCCAGAGTTTGACTCGGTTTATCTCTTATACAGGGTGTCTCAATACCAACCTACTATTCGTCCTAATCTTATGAATCTTAACTTTCGCTGAAATGTGAGATATAAATGATAACATAAACACAAATATATTGGAAAGGGACAACCTGGAATTAAAATTTTTGCAAAAAATTCAAAAATTCTCAGAGAATCTCACAAAATTCAAAATTTCTCACATTTTCCGAGAAAGAAATCTTAATTCTTTAAGGTTTGGCTTTTAATAGGCGTAGTTAGATGTTGAATACAATTGCTGTCTCCTCTTTGAGGTAATGTTAATATCTAGGAAATTATGACGAATATGGTAGCTTGGTTTTGAGAGACCCTGTATACACGTCAACACGTAACACAATAAGGAGATAATTTGGACGAGGAAAAGACTTGTGCAAAGGCAGGGAATCTATTTCTACAACTCGAGTCACGTTTTTTTTTATTCCTAAGGAAGTAGGAACTTTAATTAGAAATAAATGTTGTGTCATACATCATAAGGTATAGTTGTGTAATAACACTAACGCTAATTTTGCTATTCTGTACCATTTGCATATGTGATTAGGGAATTTAATTTCAGTAATTAGAAAATAGCATTAAGTAAGACAAGGGTTATTCCTACTAGGAATAATTCCCTTTAATTGAACATTTGACGTATGCTCTAAAGATCACAACACTTTCCAATAGTAAAATACCAACTTATTTTTTTTGGCTCAAAAGTCCATCTTTTTTTAATATTCAACGCGTTCTGTCTATACATCATCTTTAATACATGAATGCAATTAACAGAATTTTAATTGGAAAAGTGGATTTTCACTAGTAGTTAAAATTAGGGTAGTAAATTATGTTCGGTTGCGTTTTTTTTTGCTTGAGGTTTTGAAGTGAAATCTATTGATTAAAAATAACTGTGAAGAAATAAGGTCCTGAAAGCATTCTTTGTTCCTCTGTCAGTGTATGTAGGATTCCTATGCAATTCAAAGCCTGAAGATATTCATAAATATTCTTGATTAGTTTGTTGATACATTCCTCGTCTGAAATCAATAATTTTAAAAGAGTATAATTTATGTCATTCAGAGAATAACAGAATGATGAGCTTACAAGGATTGTTTGAGTCTTCGTTTCGTTCGATTGATTTGTCAGCACTCTTGAGAGACTCACAGTCCCTGGCGCTTTGAAAAGTACTCTGTCCCAATGATTTCACGGAATCGAGGCAATCTCGCACATTCTGAGGAATCTATCTGTGTATCTGTTCTCCATAACTTCATTCATGTAATACCCTGTTGCAAATTTGCGTTTGGTCCGTGGTAGATCTTCCATACTGTTTGCACATTGGCTATTATATGTTCTGTTGTTGAATTCCTTGTTGACGTTTATTTTGCAGTCGTCGTCTGCAGAAAAAACACAATGGCCATTTAGTCATAATTTATATAGCATTTTCCTTAATTTCTGCAAATAATTCTTACTGTCATCATCATCCAGAAAAGTAAGTCCAACCAATTTAAACATTTTTAATGAAAATTAATTCGGTCAACCCACAAGTTTACAAGTAATTCGCATAAGTGTTGAATGATGTGTCCACTATGGACATATATTCATTTAAATAGGTGTCGATATCAAGGTTTCCAATTCACAAACGACGGAACAGTTAATTAGACCCATCCAATTAATTCTAATTTATTCACATGTTAGTATAAATGTTTAGTCAAGGGATTTCAATGGAGCTTTGATTTTTGACTTCATTGATTGAAAGTGTCGGAAAAGGATGGATGGCTTCCGAACGAAGTGTGGTTAAAATTTCTGGTTAATTTAGATTGGAAATTTTAAAAAAATGATTTGGTTCAAAAAAAAATTTAAGATTCAATGATATGTTGAGTATGGACATATTTTCGACTAAATATATCCATATTTTAAATTGATTTCCACCTTGCCAAGTTACAAACGAACTATATGTTAATTACCGTATATTTCCGAACAGAAGCCCGAGCTTCTATTTAAATTTGCCCCCTCCACGCCCGGCCTGTATTTGAGCCCCGGCCAATTTTTAACCCGGGAGGTATACATAGAAGCCGGGTCTAGACCCGGCTTGTATTTGAGACCCGGCCTGTATCCAGACCGGCTTCTAATCGGAAATATACGGTAGTCCAATGCAATTAATTCTAATTTATTCGGTTGGCTTCTATAAAAAATTCACATCTAAACAACGTGACTATTTCAATTAGTAAAAATTGTATTCAATGATTCCCAAATGTGCTTTTATTTAATTGAGAGCTGTCACAGTAGAATGGAATTGAGCCGATTTAGTTCCTTAAACTGTCCAAATTTATTTAAGTTTGCATATAATCTATAGATTAAAAACACCTTTCATGAAGTAAGGTTCCAAGAGCCTTCCTTGCTCGCTTGTGAGTGTTTTTGCGATTTCTATGCAATTCAAGCCTTGGGGATTTTCAAAAATATCCTCAATTTTGGCCACGCATTCTTCGTCTGAAATACAAAATTTAAAAGGATATATTTTGTGACATTTAAAGATTCACAGAACGGTGAGCTGAGCTTACAAGGATTATTTTTTTCTGAGTCCTCATTGCTTTCATCAGCTGTTAAAAGTGCTTCGCAGTCTTTGGCATCTTGAAAACCGCTCTGTGCCATTGATTTCAGGGAATCCAGGCAATCTCGCATATTCTTGGGAATTTTTTCATAGCTGTTCTTTGCATACTCATTCATGAGGTACGCAAGCACAAATTTGCCTTGAGTTCGTGGTAGTTCATCTCTTTTGCTTAGGCATTCGGAAATACCTTTGGAATGAAATTCTTCTTCGACATTTCTGCTGCATTGGCCAACTGGAATAGAAAGTGTAGTGGAATGTTTTCCCATTTGTTGGTTATATGATATTTTCCATAATTTTACACATATCTTACCTTCATCGTCTGGTAAGTTCTCACAATTTTCACGGGCTGATTCACGCTCACGAATAGCTGGAGCTACAATGTTTTCCAAGCAGTTCACCATTGCCTCTGGGAGGTCATCTACGCAGGGACAAATCAAATTCGTACAATAATTTTCACTCATAGCTTTAGTACATTAACTAAAATTCTATTACCTATCGTCATGATTCCAAGAACGACTGCAGCGTGAACGGTCAGAAAAATCACTGCAATGAACTTAAACATTTTTTACTGAAAAATGATGCGATCGATTCACGAGTTAAATGGAAACTGAAAAGTTGAATCGATATATTCAGTACTACCTTAGCTTCATTTAAATATATGTCGAACTCGAAGTTGATTTCAATGTTGCTAGGTTATGCACGAACTAAAAGTTAATTAGTCCCATCCAATTGATTCTAATTTATTCGCAAGACCTATTTGGTCAACATATTTCTAAACCTACATGTATGCAAACACGATGATTTTAATTAGTCTAAAGTTTTACTCAAGGATTCTGAATTGAGCCTTGATTTAATTGAGCTTAATTAACTTTCATTATTGGAAAAGCACGGAATTGAGTCAGTTCAGATTCAATTACTTACAAGTTGTTGATTTTTAAATGTTAAACATATTCAGAAAAATCTGCCAATAATTTTAGTCCACTTGAACCATTTTTGTAAATCAAAATATAATTATTTTATGAATTTTATATTTTTGATATTCCTTTCTTTTTTCGACATTAGAAGCTTTGAAGTGAAATCTATAGATTAAAAACAATTTTCAATAAGTATGGTTCCAAATGCCTTTCTTGTTCGCCTATGAACATCTCTGCGTTTTCTACGCATTTGTCAGGTAGAGGACGACCTCCAAAAGTATGCTCGACTTTGTTCATGCATACCGCATCTGAAATCACAAATTTAAATAATATAGATTATATGACATTTAATAATAGACGGAATTTTGAGCTTACATGGATTTCGTGTTTCTGGGCTTTTATTTCCTTCAGTTGAATCATCATCTTTTAATGCATCGCAGTCTTTGGCACTTTGATAATTGCTCTGTGCCAATGGTTTCATGGAATCCAGGCAATCACGTATATTTGCTGGAATTTTTTCATAGCGGTTGTTCGCAAATTCATTGCTGACATACGCACTTACAAATATGCATTGAAATGGTTTTAGCTCATCCATTCTCTTTAAGCATTCGGTACCAATTTTGGAATACAATTCTTTTTCGACGATTTTTCTGCATTGTCGATCTGGCAAAGAAAGGTTCGACCATACGTTGTTTATTTAGTAATGTTTTCCATAATTTATATAAATAAACCTTACATTCATCATCCGGCAAGCTCTCACATATTTCAATAGCTGGTTGTAGGTCACGAATACTTGGAGCCACAATATTTCTCAAACAGTTCCCCATTTCCTGTGGCCCCTCCGCCATGAACTCAAGTCTCGGTTTTGAGAGACACTGTATACACTATACAATAAACGTTAACACATAGCCTTATAAGGGGATAATTTTGACACGGAAAAAACTTGCGGAAGGACATGGAATCTAATTCTACAACTCGGGTCATGATTTTTTTTCTAGTTAAGGAAATAGAAACTTTAATTATAATTATATTGTGTGTCATACATTACGAACAAGGTACACTATTTGGCTGTTTGGTTCGGTAACCGGACCAAACTTTTTGGGTACCTCTGGTGATCCGAATGATGAGTCCGAATATATTTTTTTGTCAAAGTGAAATTCCAACCGGAAGCAGGTCATCAAAGGTCATTTCCCGTGCCATTTAATGTAATGAGAAAATCCGAAACATTTACGAGATCCATTATAGTAAGCGTTTTCGCAATACATTAAGTAGCACGGGGAATGACCTCTGATGACCTGCTACAGGTTAGAATTTCAGTTTGACAAATAAATGTTTTCGGACTCATCATTTGGATAACCCAAGGTATACCCATACCCGAAAAGTTTGGTCCGCTCATTGGACAGCCAAATAGTGTACCTTGTAAGTGTATCAACACTAACTTTTCGCAATTCTAAACCATTTGTGTTTGATTTAGAAATTAATTACAGTAATTAGAAAATAACACTAATTACGACCAGCGTGTTATTCTTACTAGGAATAATTACATTCGACTGAACATTTGAGATATACTCTAAAGATAGAATCCAACGGGTCCTACTCCTAACAACCTCAATTGAGACGCACACCTTCGATTCCGTTCAAACATCCCTCGAGATTAATTGAAAATTCAAAGATTATTAGTTAGGACATGACTTTTAATTAGAAAAGTGGATTTTTACTATGCTAAATTTTACATCTCAAGCGTATTAAATTGTGTTCGGTAAAGATATTTTTACAATTGAAGTTTTGAAGTGAAATCTATTGATTAAAAACAACTGAGAAGAAGTAAGGTCCAGAAAGCCCTCTTTGTTCCTCTGTCAGAGTTCGAAAGATTCCTATGCATTTAGAAGCCTGAGGATCTTCAAAAACATTCTCGACTAGTTTTCCCATACAATCTTCGTCTGAAATCAATAAGATTATAGGAATCTTTATATATTTTATGACACTTATCGTTAGAGATTGACAGAAGGATGAGCTTACAAGGATTATTCCGTCTTTCTGAACCATTTCCCTCCTCATTGGAATTCCGAGCTCTCATCAACGACTCACAGTGATTTATGCTTTGAAAAGTACTCTGTCCCAATGACTTCACGGAATCGAGGCAATCTCGCATATTCTGAGGAATTTCTGCGTATCTGTCCTTCATAGCTGTATTCATGTAATACCCTTTTGCAAATATGCGTTGAGTTTCAGGTAGTTCATCAATACTATTTAAACATTTCTGAATATCGTCGCCAATCTTTTTGAATTCGTTGTTAACGTTCATTTTGCATTCGTCATCTGAAGGAAAATAAATCCCAATGGGTATTTGTATTTTAAATAATATTTACTGTAATTTTTGAAAATGAAACCTACTTTCATCATCCGGTAAAGTCTCGCAATTTTTAATGGCTGACATTTTGAGGCGAAGTACTGGAATCACACCATTATCCAAGCACTCTACAATTTCGGATGGGAGGTAATCTGTGCAGAAATAAAATTCATTCAATGGTTTTCATTTGGAGCTTTAATGCGTCAGCTAAAAATTATGTTACCTAAAGCCAATATGGATCCGAAAACTACGGCAACCGGAAGAGCCAGAAAAATCAATGCAATTAACTTTAACATTTTCACAGAAATAAAATCGAATTTGCCGATCCAATGATTTTGTAAGAATTTAAGCGGTGAATGATGGCCTCAGTATGGATATATTTTCATTTAAATAGGTGTCGACCCAGAGGTGATTTCAAGGTTGCTACTTTACAAACGAACTGGAAGTTAATTAGACCCACTCAATTAGTTCTAATGTATTCTCAAGGGGAGTTCAATTAATTTATTTCTGAGCAACAAGGAGATCAATCAGTATAAAATTTTACTCAAGGATTCTCAATTGAGCTTTGATTTAATTCAGCTTAATATTTTTCTGTTGTTTACAAACGAACTGAAAGTTAATTAGACCCACCCAATTAATTCTAATTCATTTCATTCCCATGGTCTCTTTGGTCAATTTATTTCTGAGCATTTTCGACGATATGACGCTATTATGTAGGATTTCTAAATGACTACTCAAGGATTTTCAATTGAGGTTTCATTTTAAACTTCATTAATTGCATGCGTCGCAAAGGATGGCCTCCGACCGAAACACAAAATATCAATTAGAGATTTGGAGTCATCTGTGCAATACATTTATTATAATTTATTCTCAAAATGTTTTGACCAATTTAATTTTCAGTTGTATTTTTGATATTCTTTTCTTTGTTTGACATTTGAAGTAAAATCTATAGATTAAAAACAACATTCAACAAGTACGGTTCCAAAGGCCTTTCTTGTTCGCCTGTGAGCATCTCTGCGCTTTCTACGCATTTGTCAGGTAGAGGGCGACCTCCAAAAATATTGTCAACTTTGTTCATGCATACCGCATCTGAAAACACAAATTAAAATAATATAGATTTTATGACATTTAAAAATTGACAGAATCTTGAGCTTACATGGATTTTGTGTTTCAGGGTTTTTATTTCCTTCATTTGAATCATCATCTCTTATAAATGCATCACAGTCTTTGGTATTTTGATAATTGCTTTGTGCAAATGGTTTCATGGCATCCAGGCAGTCTCTTATATTTGCTGGAATTTTTTCATAGCGATTCTTCAGTAATTCATTCCTGACATACGCACTTACAAATATGAGATGAAATGGCTTTAGCTCATCCGTTCTCTTGAAGCATTCGGTACCGATTTTGGAATAAAATTCTTTTTGAACGATTTTTCTGCATTGTCCAACTAGCAAAGAAAGGTTCGAATATTCGTTGTTTATTTATACATAATTTATACAAATAAAACTTACAACTCGAAGTTAATTTCAACCTTGCTTGGTTATTTTACGAATTGAAAGTTAATTAGTCACCTTCACCAAGTTAAATCCACTAATTTATTGACAAGGCGACTATGGTCAATTTATACATGAACATTTAGGAACAATAACACAGCATTCTCAATTGTGCTTTGATTTTTGTCTTCATTAATTGTAAGATTCGAAAAAGGAGATTCTGACCTTCCGAATTAATGAGAGCCAGAATATCCAAATTAAAGTTATTGAAGTATCTGGTGAATAAGTTAAACTTAATATATTCTCAATATGTCTCCGACCAATTTATTTTTAATTTGTATTTTTGATTTTTGTTTCTGACAATTGAAGTTTTGAAGTGATATTTATTGATTAAAAATGACTGAGAAGAAGTAAAGTCCCGAAAGGAATTTTTGTTCATCTGTCAGTGTTCGTAAGATTCCTATGCATTTCGATGCCTGGGGATCTTCAAAAACTTTCTCAATTAGTTTGTGCATACATTCATGGTCTGAAATCAATAATTTAAAAAGTATATATTTGATGACAACTTTACTTCTCGAGATTTACAGAATGATGAGCTTACATGAATTATCTGTTCTGTCCGAGCCTTCTATTCCTTCATTTGAATTGTCAGCTCTTATAAACGATTCACAGTGCATTGCGCCTTGAAATGAACTCTGTCCTAACGACTTCACGGAATCTAAACAATTTCGCATATTTTCGGGAATTTCTGTGTATCTGTCCTTCAAAACTTCGTTCTGGTAATACCCTGTTGCAAATTTGCGCTGAGTGTATGGTAGATTATCTATACTGCTAAAACATTGGCTATTATATGTTCTGTTGTAGAATTCTCTGCTGACGTTCAGTTTGCATTCGTCATCTGCAGAAAAATATACAAATGGCCATTTCTAATTTATTAAGAATATTCCGTAATTTATGTAAATAAATCTTACTTTCATCATCGTCAGGTAAAGTCTCGCAATTTTTAAGGGCAATTGTTTTGAGGCGAAAGGTTGGAACCGCATAATTTTCCAAGCAGTACGCAATCTCCGGTGGGAGGTCATCTGTGCGTGTACATAGGAATCAAATTCATTCAATGGTTTTCATCTGCAGCTTTAATATGCGTTAGTCACACATTTTGTTACCTACCTAAAGTCATGGGCACGTCTCCAAGAACGCCTGCAATCTGAAGACCCAGAAAAATCAATGCAATCAACTTAAACATTTTCACAGAAAAACAAATTGGATTTGTCGACTTAATAGTTTTTTAAAAATTTAGGCGTTCAATAATGTTCGAATAATGAAAGTGTCGAACTCAAAGTCGGTTTTGAGTTTGCTTGTTAACAAACGAAGTAGAAGTTAATTAGACTCATCGAATTAATTCTAATGTATTCACAAGTCGAGTTGAGTCAATTTATTTCTGAACAGCAGGGCGATTTTAATTAGTATACAATTTAACTCAATCATTCTCAATTGAGC
>JAQGCB010001488.1:0-14363 GCA_034698835.1 Protaphorura tricampata
TGTATTTCCCATAGGGTTGACACTATCTGCAGGTTAAGGCTATGCAGAGGGTGGTTCATTACTTTTTAAGATTAGGCCGGAAACTACCATGGAGTGTGTACTATTTAGTATGAACCATTTTGCACGGCTAAAAATCAATTCCGTGACGGGATTCCAATGGAGTGATAAAAACAGGACTTGCCGTCTAAAATTTGTGGACAAATAACACTAGTAATTTTCTGCAGGTATTTCCAGAAAACGATATCTTCTTAATGTGAATTTTAATGGCAGAATAGAGTGCACGCACGCGAAAAATTTCTATTTCCTATCGCTACGAATGGTACGTCATACACCTTCTGTATACACCTGCATGTATGTACGGGGTGGAGCAGAAGAAACCGGTTTATTTTGTATGCTTCAGCCTGCCAAAGAAAACTGTTACTTTTGCCTCACCCTAGGAACTTCTGTTATAAAATTTTGACAGTAACGGAAGTCGAATAATTTTTGTATACATTGTTATGCATAGGAAAGAAGTAACAATTTAAGGGAAATCTTATTTCACCGTTTCCTACTTAGAATTTCCTTATTTCCATTTTTCATTAAGTAGGAAATGCAAGGAGAGGTTCAAAACAGTCAGTCGAAATACCAAATCCCCAAGTCACATCATTTTGTTAATTAGAACCTGAGCCTTACCTGACTGCCTGGAGACGATAACCAAGGTATCAGAATGTAAATAAATTAGACCGAGTGGGTGTACATACATGGACATGTACATGTCGTATGTCGATTTTGTCCAGAACGACCACATGCACTCATCCTCCAGCAGTATATTCCTTCATTATTTTCTTTTGGTTTATTTTACATTTACTTTTGTACATAGTACTACATGTATGTAGTAGAAGACGTGGTAATGTAACTGAGGGATTCCCTCGAGATCACGTTGGTTACGTCCGATACATACGGATACGATGAGTAAAAGTTTCGAGAGCGCAGGAAAGGCTGCTACGAAAATGTAATCTTTGACTGTATTTGACAAGGCAGGAACAGCACAAGCACAGCACAGGCAGGCGCCCAAAACAGCAAAAAGCACATAAACAGACTTCTCTCTCAAACACTCGACCAGTCCACATTCGAAATTGAAACTTTGACATACAGTTACAGTACTGTACTGACTAGACTACTATTATTACTAGCAATTAACTATTGAACGATAGGATATATTTTTGAACAATTCACGATCAGAGTCCAAAAATTAATAGCAGTAGTAGTAGTAGTAGGAATAAGGTGGTTGGACACGGTAGTTGTGCGTGTATTTTATTCATTCGACAGTGGACTGGAAAGTACTACTTAAACCAGTGCTTTAGTCCCTGTCCCAAGTCATTACGAAGAGTAACGTTGTTGCGTGAGTTTGTTAATTTAGTGAAAGGGGACTGCTACCAGTACCACCGCTACGACTACTGTTCTTCGACGACCCGAACATTGACACGAAAAAAGTACACAGTCAATCGCTACTGCTCTTTAGTCAGTCAGTATAAGTACAAGTCCAAGTACAAGTTTTATTAAAAGTTTTTGGTTAAGAAGTATCATTTGTTTCGGAGCGGAAATTGATATAGGAATTTTTCACCAAAAAAAAAAGTTAGTAACATTTGACAGCTAACCCGGTATAATACATATTTACTTTAATTTAGTTTACTTTTTCTACTCTTAGCCAACTTACTGCTTTCCCCGCTTTTTCTATTTACTGACATTTGCTGTAACAGCTGCAATTTTTTCGACTAGACTGTCAATATACTACTACTACATTAGAATATGCTTCTGATTCTCATGGACCTCGAGACACTCTTATACTCTGAGGATGACAGTCGTGAGTGTTGGGACGAATAATAATCCTCCAGAGTCCTTGTCCTTATTCCCGGGTACGACGGGTTCGGGTGAAATAACTACTACTTTGAATAATAGTGAAGAACACTCAAACTCAAACACCTCAAGTTTGACTGGATTACCATTTATTCAACACGTTGCTAGTGTTCATGCCTATAATCATGTTCCGACGAGTAGTGAAGCAACTGGTATCACCAACATAGCTGCTCCTACGACTATTCCTCCACCACGTCGACAGAGTAGAGTTCTAGACAATTTTAAACTAACAAGAAATAACACTAAAACAGAGTTACCAAACTTTCTCCAACTAAATCAAAACCGGAGACCAGCATTGACTATTGTTTCTGGCCCTGGGGATAATCCACCAAATCCATTGATTATCCCACCGACTGCCATTAATTCTACAACGACTAACATTACTGGTTCTAATAATGAAAATAATATTACAAAGAGCTTGAACTTAGGGACTAACAGTATCAGTATTAATAGTAATTCAATACTTGAGAAGATTAAGCCAAACTCAACTAGTACTACTACTACCACTCAACTAGTCTCATCCTCCTCTACTTCTCATCTAGAATTATTCACAATGGGAAAACTTCAAGAGTTTCGAGAAAAAGTCGGTGCGAGCCAAGTGAACATGGCACAAAAAGATATTTGGAGATCTTTGGCAGCTGAATTTTTGGGCACATTCATTTTGATGCTCATCGGATGCGGAAGTATTACAAACGTTGAAGGAAGTGGTCATCCTCCAACATTGGTGGGTGCGGCGTTCGCGTTTGGACTCATTGTCGCAACTTTGGCCCAGGTGAGTCTTTAGTGATAACTTCTTTTAAGTGATATTTGACCGAAACCCTAATTTTTTCTGTGATGTAAGCGTGGGAACTAAAACGTGAAGTACAATTTATTGGCCTCGTGCTAATCGGATCATTTTGACCCTGAAAAAAGTTTCTCGGGCCAGGACACGCTTAAGCATATAATCGTACGGAACTTGGAAAATTGCCACATTCCACACACGATTAACGACCATTTAAAAATGGCACGTCTCACGTTTAGAAAATTTAGTGTGTCAGTCTCATTTCAATAGCATTTCCGGAGTCTATTTTAAACAATGCCAGTGTATTTCTATCAAACCTCATACGTTAAGACAACCCTCTATATTTTATTTTAAAAATAGCTAATATTAACATGTAGGATTTTTGGTCATTTCAACCACTTTGACCAGCTTGAAACGAGGTCAACTGCTAAAATCGGTTCGGTCAGTCAGGAAGAGAGGTTGACATAAATTATAAGCATGGCTTGTTTTTTACGAACATATTTGTATTCAACATTAACTGGCACAACAAATTATAATTACTGCCTGATTAGTGCGATTAGTGACTTCATAATATATAATGTGGCGGGTTTGGTTGGGTTGTGTGGCACTGGCAGTGACACATCTGCATTTATTTGACTTAACACACTTCAATTAATGCACAAATAAATAACTCGGGATAGATTGTATTACATATGTATTGATTTATTAGTGTCATTCATAATCAGTATGATGTTTGTATAGTATGTCGTCATACACAAATGTGTAGCAGTAAACAAGTCAATTCAATACTGACAATCTTGATTTGTATGCACGGAAGCCGTTCCTCATTTTCCACCAGTAATAATGTCCATTCCATAAAGCCAAAGAATTAAAATTGACAACAGAAAAGTAAGAATTATAATTAAGACTATTTATGAGGGATTGTCATTCCCGTCGAGATTTAAAACTCGGGTGTGTTTAAGTCGTATTTCGAAAGATATTTTAGTAAGTTCTATGTACACCAGGTTTGAAGGGTTATATCATTTTAGAACTTTGACACCTTGACTCATATTATTATCTCAGTTGACAGTCCATTAAAGTATTTTTGTCCGGTAGTAATTTATGTTTGATATCAACTATAACAAGAGGAATGTATCAAAAATTTGTCCTTATTGGGCAACTATTTAGCATTCAACATCTCCGCCAAGTTTTTTTTAGAGATGACGAATTTTTAGTGAAAAGTGGCATTCTAATTTTCCTTTTTCGACGAAATTATGAAACACCCTGTGTAACTCGGAACTACTCACGTTTTTCTGCAATAAAGTTTCTTCAGAACTTCAATCTGAAATCTAGTTTAGTTTGGGCAGAATGTAGAAAGAGGGAAAGTAGACGTTATACTTTGTAGAACGAGAAACTCCCGTAGGAAAAATGTCCATTTATATACATGTTTACATATATAACTTGTTGATTCTGTAATGTCGTCTGGACTTGCCACACCCTCCTACACTACTATTAAATAGAAAGCGGGTTCTTGACGAAAAGTTCATGGTTCATTGTCAGTCAGGTTTGCAAGAGAAAAGTTGAGATATTCTTGGAAACTATGAACAAAATTTGATATCATGTAATATGGAGGAGAACGGCCCTGGTGGAATGTGGAATACAGCGTCAACGTTTAATGCCTACCTTCATAGCGATTTTTGCCAATTGAACTTGAGATAAAAATACAATCACTGATATGTAAATAAAAATATTTCCACAAATTCCATCCATTTCCATCTCCATATTTCAGAGATAGATTTCAAATTTTTCTCATAGGTACAAAAATATTCAAATTGACGAATTTGTTAGCAC
The DNA here is from genome assembly GCA_034698835.1 of Protaphorura tricampata. Taxonomy (NCBI): domain Eukaryota; kingdom Metazoa; phylum Arthropoda; class Collembola; order Poduromorpha; family Onychiuridae; genus Protaphorura; species Protaphorura tricampata. The sequence continues at coordinate 4,508 of JAQGCB010001488.1, forward strand.
ATGTTACAGGAAACAGTTTCCAGACAATTTTTTTAATAGTACAGAACAGAAATGTCCAGTCTTCCGTCGGTAAATCCAAACTTCTATACCGCAATAATTTATTTATATCCAAGCAATGTACATTCAGTGGAGCACAGCCATGTAAAATGATATATCATACCTTTCAATTCCTGACCTTGTAATTGTACAGTAAAGCATTGGAATATAATATTTGTGAACATACAAATGAAATATAATAACATAAGTCAGGGAAAGGCAAGAAAACAAAAGGTTACATGAGATAGTACTGTGTGATGGTCTTCTGCTGTGGACGACTGCATTGATTATTTATGAAATTACTCCGGTTTTCCCATTATTAAAGCGAGGTTAGCTTTGTATTTTGATGTAAAGTTCGAGTTCTTCCATTATATATAAATTGTTCAATTTCGATTTCCTCGGGAGAACAACATTATTCATTTTACTCCCAATACTTCAATTCTCAATGTTTTATTTATCCTATCAATATTTCAGGGGCATTAGGAAATTGCTTTTGACGAATTAAGAAACTCTAAGAAATAATGGATTCGTCAACAGACACAGACCATTTCTGTTTTTGCGTAACATCTTCGTCCAATGTTTTGAATTTTGCAAAATTGCTCAGCAGACATTCACATTCATTAATTTTAAATGGACACAAATTTTCCATTCTGGTTTTTGTAAAACTTGTTAATATTTTTAGTTTGACATTTCTTGTAGCGTCAGAGCTACAAAAAATAGCGTATGGTCATCGCTGTGCATGTCTCAATCTACCCCGTAGTTTCGTGTCTCGCCTTAAGATTCGATAAGTCGTATTTCCCGTTAACTGCGCTAGGCTTAAGTACAATGACTAATGTGTTTTTAAATAACTCCATGCTGCATTATTTGTCTGCCAATTTTAATATCAAAATAAATGTAACGAACCATGGGGAGCATTATTGTGAGTATGAATATCACATACATGGGTAATGTATTTTTAAAGATCTGAATAATACCCATACATCTCAACTAACACTACGATTGTCATCCCTTGACCAGCCTCGCGCCCAATTCTGACCATTAATCCTAAAGTACTTGTTGAGACAGTTCAATTCAAATGATTGATAAATTAGTAATAATATTGACGTTGCCAATCATTAAACCGGTTAGCGGCTCAACGAATTTTGCCCTGTCATTGTCACCAATACAGTGTAATGTGATAAATACACTGAAGGGTTTAATGGTATGTTCCCGGTGCACATAATAAAAACCCCTTAAATAGATTATAATTTTGAATTGAACATCCAGGTACATGGTACATCTGAGGTCCTCACCTTGTAAAATAATATTTGCCTACAATAGGAATTGTACATAGATTGCAAATAAACTGTCTCTACCGCGGGCGGACAAAGTCGAAAAGTTAAGAGGATTTATTTCAATGAGACACAGCGTAGGATGCATTGAATTTCTAGAAGAACCCACTTGCATTAAATTAAACAAAAGCCACGTTCCCTCACTTTGTAACTACAATTTGATCTAAAAATAGGAGCTAAACTCTTGAATTCATCTTTAATCAAGAATATTCCATGTGAAAAGTTTTTCCATGTGTACTGCAGACTCAGATTCTAACATGAAATAATTTGCTCACATTTGTTTCGGATTTTAACGTGGGTAGATTTTGAGGATTGCTTTCATAAGCAATCTAATGTATGTATTTGTGGAGAAATAATTGGACTTATTTTTCCTACAATTAATTCTAAGAACATGGCAGACATGACCAGGAGATGTTTCTTTACAAAAATTGATAGTCAAAATTTGCTCAGATTGTATTCTAATGCACACTTTTGAAGTATACATTTGTGTAAAAATATCACATTTTATCCAATTCTTAAGAAAGGTCACAAATGACGCCATAGGTCACTTCTACTTATGTAGATAATTACGTGTGTTGACGTTCACATTCGCGTAAGTGTAAATAGTGCGACGTCAAGTCAAGACTTCAAGAATAATTTGATGCGTGTGAGATGATGAACTTTTGGTGACGGGTTAAAATTTATTTTAGGACATTCTAATTATGCTAAGGTGAAGACAGACAGACTTCCCATTGCCAGGCGTGTTTCACAGGTGATTGGAGTGATTAGGCAAATTCAACCCGTCACTCACTCATTCATTCCATTGAATCAAATGAGTAGTGGTAATGGCACACCCTCAATCCAGTGACAATTTTGTAACATGTTAGTTATGACGATGAATAGTGAATTGAAATATTAAAGGATATGGGCTAATTTACGGTCCGTTGTTATTTAGGGATTAAATATAAGGCCATGTATGTTTAAATTCTGCTCTACTGCTCTACTGCAATACTGCTCTTTAATTATGGCTAGGGAAACAAAATTTTCAGATCGGTGGTACTTAATCACTCAAATTCACATAGAGTTGCCAAATTCAAAACCTCAAAAATTTTAATTTATACACAACCTTTCCGTCAAAAACTAGTCAAGCCTAAGTATTCTAAAAGTTGTCCTCCACATGTTAGTTTTACTAAAGTCTGTAGATGACATCGCCGACATTTGCAGTCTCAAACTCTTAGCCGGGGATTAATCGATAAAATCCTTTGTTATTTAGTGTTCCGTATGGATAATGTAACTTGCCGGAAAGCAAACTCTTTCTAAGCTCAGAATAACATTCGGAGGCATGATTTTGAACGTCGGCAAGCAAAAATAAAGTTTGGTTGTTTGTTCGTGAGTCTTGGGTAAAGAAATTATGAGTAGGAAAAATATACTTTATTTTTATAGTTAATTTTATTCAAAATCGAAAGTACTTCTTTTCGGAATACGTAACGTACATGATTTGAAAAAATCTCTGATCTTCACTTGCGTTCATTAAATTATTAAATGGAATAGAATTATTATCTTGTAACAAATTTTCCCATTGTATTAAATGTTGAACGTATTTATTTATTCAGGGCTGACCATGACCCCAGGCACCGGCTGAAATGAGTTTTATTATGCTTGTTCAAACACTTCAGTAATTGTTACATAGTAGATAGTACTGAAGACTAGGAGTAGGTAGTAGGTAGTAGAATGAATTTTCAATTAGATTTGGAATGCTAAGAGTAAAAATTGTCTTGCCCTTTTACGATAAATTGCTCAAATTGAGTTCAAGGGTTCAACGAAAGTAAATACAGATTTATACACGGTTTTATCATTTGGACTTGGACTCGACTGAACATATGATGATGGAAATGGAAGTTAGTAAATGTCGAAACCAAAAGTGTTTGTTATGACAGGGCAGGCTGTTGAATTAGTTGAATGCAGGATATTAGTGTGGAGCTCAGAGGCGTAACTGGGGCAGTATGTGCCTACCTTATGTTATGACCTAGTGTATGGATGTGTACAAATCAGGTTAAATTATATTCTGACCAGGTCGGGTATTTCGCCATCATTACTTACTGATAATACTATCTGGTATCTGACATATTCATCCTAATCCGATTCAGATTAGCCTGAATTTTATTCAGTAACAAATCCAGCCAATTAATATTTGTGCAATATGACAACAGTACCGGTGATGTACCGGCCTAGTATGTATTTAGCAAAATATCGGGCCAGACAAATCTTAGTTACGACTCTTGCTTGGTTGGTTGGCCCTGCTTGACGGATGAAACAATGCGGCGTTAATACAAGAACAGATAGCAACGTCAGATATGTTAATAAATTGTAAAATGTGTAGTAAGAGTACTTGACGGACTCACTTTCCATTTAAAGAGTTCATTCTTGTCTTACACGTAATTTTAAGGATTACATGAGATGGAGAGCTTGCGGAGGAAGCGCTACATAACAAAGTAATATAATGGCAATAAAAAAAAGACTCGTCCCAATTCTCGACTGAATAGGATTCGCTCTTGAAATTTAACTCACAATGAACACTTTCTAGTATGCACCATGGGCATACTAAGCCGACCATTATATTTTAGTCATCATAATTTGGAAAAAATTGAGGGAAGGTCTTCTTCCTGTCTTTCCTAAGTTTGTATTTCTATGAAAAATTCAAAGCCAATAGACATATATGGTTCGAATTATATTTTTAGATCTAAGGTCAGCATTTTATCCATATTCTGTTTATGTTCAATTGTTTTGAGTTGAGGTTAAGTTTGAGAACTGGACAGACAGGTTTGAGTTGACAAGTTCCAAGAGTATTATAAAAATACAAGTCTAGCCGAAATGTAATAAAATCTGATTTCGTGCAATAAATAGTCATATTGACCTTCATAACATTTGTGGATTTAAGTTTGAGTTGGGAGAATTTTGTAATGCACTCCCAGTCCGAAGTCACCTTTCTTTTCGTTGAGCTCTGCTAAAATATTACTATACATATACATGTAGTACTGGTCGGTCACTCACACGGATGTTATATTGTGGAATTCGATTGCCTTTGTAAAAATTTAAATACATTTCCATTGACGAGTAAACAAAAGTAAAATTTTGAGAATAGCCGAATAAGATTGAGATTGGAGTGCAAAGACCCTCAATCAAGAAAAAGAATTGTCTACCAGTCATCATTCCATATTATAGAAACATCAATCACAGAACAAAATGTTGTAACGGACTCAGAGGTCTTTTGTGGCCTCCAATTATTTGTGTAGGGACAAGGGGTACTACTATGTGTGGGAAAGAAAAAGAATGAGAAAATATTAGGGTTTAAAAAATGTGCATTACATTACATTCATTACATTTACAGCTCAGTATCATTTAACCTTGCACAGTTAATTTTTTAATTCGTAATAACTTACTCGTCCAGAAACACCTTCTCTCAAATATTTCTTTACATGGTGGTTCATATCTTGTAATCCCTGTAGTCCAACTAAATCCGTTATAAAAAAAATGTGGTGTTTACAATTTGTGGAGATTTTACCTGTATTTTACCCGGCGAATGTCAATTAATTTGTGTATTTTTGTCTATAACCTGAAGACCTTGAACAGTTAATTACCACCCTGTAGAATTATTTACAAAGTTGATGATGTGGCTCAACAATGCTAACTAATATGTATGTATTTATAATTATGATTTGAACTCTTTTTTCAGACGATTGGACATGTCAGTGGGTGTCACATTAATCCAGCTGTAAGTCAAGTTAAATGCTCACATTGCACGCACAGTCGAATGATTTAATTTTTAATTATTTTGATTCCTTATATGTTGACTGTGTGGTATTTTAGGTCACAATTGCCATGTTGGTCACAGGGAAAATACATTTGGTTAAAGCCGTTCTCTACATGCTCGTTCAGTGCGTGGCGGCTATTGTGGGAATTGCTGTACTAAAGGTGAGGTCACAACACAAACCAAACATTATCAGTACCTACGGAAAATCTACCGCTTTAATAATTGTATCGCTCCGTGTACCTATGTACTTTAATTGTATCACGGCAGGCAGACACCACGCAACGAAGTACTTTGTAATCGCATCTCAGGCTACAATTTGTAAGAATCATGTAATACACGCATTTACGCATAGAAAAACTCTCAGGTTCACGCGTACGCGTACAATCTGTCAACTTAAGACATTTGCATTCGTATTCGCACAAAATTGCAATCAGTTAGAAGAGTGGCACAGCCCCAGCCACTACTACATATTTTCAGAGTATCTATTCCCAGAATCAGAAATGAGACAACAATATGTAATATAAAATTATATTGTTTATTGCCCAAGTAAGCATTTGAATATATGTAGTTAGCACAATAATTCTGTGTTAAACTATAAGATCATTCACCGCTTGAGACCCTTGACTTGACTTGGATCGAATGACTACGCAGTTCACCTTGTCAACTGTCGAGTCGGATTAAAATTCTCAAGTCATGACGACGAATTGACTTTTGAATCATTTGATTGTCATTTCATTTCATTCCATGTGTATTGGAGATTTTTAAATTGAACTCTCTGACTGGGCTGAAATTTTTTTTATTCAATTTAGTTTTACTTGCACTTTTTTTTTAGTTTACACTGACAGAGTACCACACACAGGATACAGCCACAGCCAGAGTACATTTTTTTTTCTAGTAACTGTACAATACAATCCTTATGTAATAACTTAGGCAGCCATATGCATTGTCAATGTCATTACACTGTGGACTTCAAGCATGAATGGACGTATGGACTATATTTGTTAATTAGCTAAGCTTCCAGAGTTCTTTGTACTACATAGTCATTGTCATTGTCTTTGGAAGGTGTTGTCTAACGTACGTTAACGTTAGACCACCACGTATGGTATATATCCCCTGATGATCATCATTGTTTTGGTCAAGACCAATCTACGATTCGTGATGCCTATCATTCAACCTGCTTTCAGTCCGTATCTACAGTTAGGGTGTTGTCTGAATAGCAAATACGCAATCATTAATTAAAACTTGAGGAGAGGAACAAAAAAAATTGAATTGTTTTGTGCTATGAACATAATAGTTGAGCAGGTATCTCCAGTCTGCTAGCAATACCACGGCTATGAAATTGCAAATTGAAATTGTACCTCAAACCACTGATTTATTTAATGCGTGACCACACTCTGCCCTGTATTCTGTCTGTTGTTCTTTACTGTACAGGGGATTGGTCAGGCTCATACTTGTAATTGATAGTTGATGCAGCGTCATGAGTCAATTTTCAACGATATAACGGTAGTATTTCGATGGTCCGCTGATTTATCACGGTCCGACTTCAGAAACTCTAATTTTTGTGAAATTCTTCTAAAATAGGCCCTGACCCCTGGTGACACATCAACATTAAAATTCGGATATGCTCAGCTTGCTGATGGTTTAACCGAATTGCAAGGATTTGGAGTGGAATTTATGATCACATTTGTACTCCTATTTATCATCTTTGCGGTCACGGATGAGAATCGAGACATGAAGGGCTCTGCTCCTGTCGCAATTGGATTGGCACTTGCAGCTTTGGTGTTGTACGGTGTAAGTATTTCCAAAAAGTAAAATAATGAAATCTCAAGTTCAAAATTGGAGAAAATTGAAATCTTGATTCAAAGAAAATATTTGACTGGCTTCTTCACAACTGTTGATGTAATGTCTGAAAAATATTTTCTTTAAATTATCTCTAGGGTCCACTTACTGGTGCAGGAATGAACCCAGCTCGAGTGTTGGGACCATGTGTAATCGTAGGGAAATGGGAAAATCATTGGCTTTACTGGATTGGGCCATTCGGTGGAGCTGTGACGGCTGCAGCTGTTTACCAAGGTGTATTTCGTGCCCTAAGATCTGAAGAAGTTGAGGCTGCCGAGTTGGAATTACAAAGAAAAGCAAAAATGGAACGTGAGTCTCCAAAAGGGAATGGTGCTGTTCCACCTGTTTAATTAATTAATCGTCCGACCTGCTCACTCTTTCAACAACAACGTTTTCTTATTTATTTTTCTATGAAAGAATTTTCTTGTGACTTTTAAAAAAAATATGTAACTTACTTGGACCAGTGTTTCAAAATGTATACCCAATGAATTGGATTTGTCCATTGTGTTATTTTCATGTGTCGTAAATTATTAATATTCATTAATCATGGGAGGGTACATGTTAAACTAGATAATTAGAAGAGATAATTAAGAGATACACTCCAAATGTAAAACAAATTATATGTGCATGTACGTAAAAATTATTTTGAGATAGGAATTAGTATTAGATGTATGTACTTAATTTAGTCCGGATACCTTGGGGCAACTGTCTATATTAGACGAAGGCTTGGGGAAGCGAGAATCATGCAGTAACAATTGGTTTTGAATGTGACATTTGAATTATATTAATTCAATTTAACCCAACAACGCTTGTTACTGTACCCAATATTCATGTTCGTGTACGAATTGCAAAAAAAACGGACCAGTAAAATTTGTAACCTGTGATTAGAATGGCTCCAGGTGTCAAAAAAATGTTTACAAAAACGAGTTTAAGAAATACTCCATTTTATTTTCTCATCATCAAATGTTACAAAAATGGGGATAAATTATAATGTTTACAAAAATTAGAACATACATTTTATGAACAAAATTCATCAATATAGCCAATTACATAATATTTTGGTTTTGTGTATTCTCCAGAATGTTTCTTTCGCTCATTGAAGGTTCAGTATGTTTCGGTCGATAGAAATTGAGAATAAGTGTACTTGTGAAGTACATTCATGAAAGAAGTGTGAAAATATTAGTCCTGGAACAGCGTGGCAAAATTGTTCCATTTCTTGAGTATTGCAAGGACTCCAAACACAGATTTTCTCCACGCTAGTATTCCGTAGAAAGGCAATCAGCATAGATGTAGAGAAATCGTAAGAGTGCCATTGAGGATTAATGAAGGAGACTTCCTTCAACATTTTCATGTTTTCCGATACCCAAATTATATTTTCATTACTCAGTGGTCCTTTATGAAAGAAGTTGGTGACGTTAAGAGGTAGTCTATGAATATTTAAAGTTTCACTCCTCAAGGGTGTGAAAATCTCCAGGATTTGTAAATTCTTACAATCCTTCAACAAATCACAATTAAAATTTGCCCTCAAGCTAGGAACTACACCAAGTGAGATCAACGTTTTTGAGCTTTGTATGATGGCTTCTTCAACACATTGAAACATAGTTCCACAAACTACTAAGGTCTGGAGTCTTCTCTGACATCTTAAAAGATAGCACCCTGCCATCCACAAAGAAAATATTAGCAGGTTGTCTAATTTTTGTTGAAATATGCATATCTAAAGTTTACCTAAATTGAATGGAATATTTCCTTCAAACTCCGAGAATCTAATGCTCAATTTTTCAAGTTCTACTTGATTAAGTCTTTCAATCACTCCTTGAATCTTCACTGGGTCATAGTTAATGGAATTCGGGTCAACTGGAGTCACTGCTTGTGGAACCTTCACTTTCAAAGCTCGGAGTGATTTGTAATGTTTTCCGATAAAGTCAAACATGGTCATATAGTCTTCAACAAAGAACTTGCTGTCATAAGTCCATTCACAATCCCAGTCCAGAAATAGAGATTTCATTTTAGGAAAATATACAGACTGTCCAAACTCGGCAAATGCTTTCGATTGTTTACAATGTGATTCTCGAACTGATATCTGGAACATTAGAATTTAATTATTTTCATTGTATTTCTTGGCGGAATAATTGAGTAGAACTTTTTACCGTCAGCTCAGTCAAATTGTCGAATTTTAAGAATCGTAGTGTGTGAGAGTTTGGACTCATTAATGCCCCAGGACAAAACAGCAACTCTTCAATCTCTGTACAATTCTTGAGGAGATGTGTGGAATATTTATTAGCCAATGATTCAACGGATACACTTCTAACTCTTTTTGTGAATCCAGAGCGGGACGATGAAATAGACAAAGAAGTTTTAAAATCTTGAAGGATTAGATGAGTAATCACAGTCTCGGATTGAATGACCCATTTTAATGTTTCATCATTGAATGGGACTTGGAAATTCATTCGATAGTCCACCAGGTCACGCCATTTGTGACAAACCTGTCGTGCTTGCTGTTTAGCCTCAATCGGCAGGTTGTCCAAAATTCTATCTAAAACCTGAATCAGATTAAATATTTGAGAATTATAGCTTTAAGTTATAGCTTCTTTGGTATTCTGATGAAATACAACAGCTTAGTGCAGTGTGGTATTCCGCCTACGCATTATTTATCGGATCAGAATATTTGACGTGAGATATACCTCGTTGCAAACAGTCTCCATTATAAATAGGCTGATTGGGCGGTAATTCAAGAGTCGTTCAAAATTCCTACTTGGGATTGGATGTCTGTGGATGAATCAGGAATTAGCAGCGGCGATTGGAGCCGCGGTAAATGAACTTTGTTAATTAGCCCCGCCCATTTCCACGGAAAAACAAAAAC
>JAQGCB010001489.1:0-14362 GCA_034698835.1 Protaphorura tricampata
ATTAATTTAAGATAATTCGTCGATTAGTGGACTTTTATCCATTTTAATGTCCCCACCATAACTAATTTCTTTACAACAATACACACGGAGGTCGTATTTAATTATTAGTAGTATTATCAGTTCGTTCCTGAGAGTCATTTAATGAACACTGCCTTGTGACTTCCAATCGAAGGTTGCCTTTGAAGACACAGTAGACAAAGCCACCAAAAATTTTACAAAACGGGCATATGATTGAATAATTAAGGTGAATTCAAAATATAATATCAAAATAAAAATTTTTGTTGAAAGCAATCAGGCATATAACTGATATTAATTCCGATGCTAATCTCGTTCTTTCTATTGTAAATTACTATTTCACGGATTTACTTTATATTGATTTGTGTTTCCTTTGGAGACAAACAATAAGCATACTCAGTATGTGTGATTGCAGAGGATACGTTAATTAAATATCAATCAATCAATCCGACTTTGCCAATGAAAACGGTTTAATGTGGTAGAGCCAGAGTGGAGAAGTTGTAAAGTGCGTTTCTCTTTGGTCTTATTCATAAACTAAAAGAGTCATCTGGCGATAGTCAGTTGGAACTACAGTAAAAGACCGAATACCCAAATGACCCAAGCGTCAAACTGACTTTCACTACTTCCTGTCAATGGAGAAAACTGGAGGAAGACTTCTGGTTTCCTTATTATCGTGCTAATCGGTTACATAACGAGTTAATATACCCATTGAACCTTAAACCTTTTATAATAAATCCCAAATCTACAAGTTATTCCTGATAAATCTGTGTAACAATTAGACGGAGGACGTTTTTCGGATTAATGTCAAATAAGTCAAATTAGGATTTCTTGAAAATGTCTTTTGGTCACTTAAAACTTCACTGCCGAACTTTTCGAACTTCTTATTAGTACAATGTCATCCACAAATCCAAGAATGTCAATTGAAACCAGAACAGGGACCAGACATGAACTTCTAGCTATGGTTATCTTTACCGTGCGAAGCGATGAGTACTGTACCTAGTACCTACCACCCTTTCATAGTATTTCCGAAATTAGTATTTCAGAAATATTGTGAAAGTTTCTCATGATAGTTTCAGAAAGTATCGTGGTACTTTTATGTTCCCAAAATTACATCGCCGCCTTGTTGGGCAAAGTTATATAATACGTTAAATATATAACTTATATAACTTAAATAATGTATAACTAATACGTTAAATCGTATTCGTCTTCTGTGAGAAGGAGTGACAAATCTTTTAGTTTTCAGACAAATGTTCGTTTAAAATTATTATAACGTATACAATCAGAGTATCAAAATGTTGACTTTAAAAATCGGTATTTAACCAAAACGTAAAAATGTAAAGCACGTCGCAAGAAGATTAGAGTATTAGCCGCATAGTTTATGAATAGCTGGTATTTTTATTGGCGACTGGAAATACTAATATTAATAATTCGTATTCTGGTTACGCTAGGATATGTTCGCCAAAACCAAGTTTTGCCTTATGAGATCATCCAAAATTTAAATGAACGCTAGAATAAATACGGACAAGGTGTGCTGTAATAAAGAGTAAACCATAGACAACATTACGTAAGAATCAAGCGAATGATCTTAAAAACGTTCAAAGAGAAATGTTTATTTGGAAGAAAGTTGTTTAGCAAGTTCTGAATATTTAATGAATTTGGAAGTAGGAGAATCCGAAGGAAACTGAGCGTCATCTTGAGCTGACATTGTAGGACTCTTCTCTTTGATGAAATGCATCTTGGCAAGATGATGTCGGTATGCACCTTTGGATTGAAATGTTGTTTCACAAAATGTACATTTAAACACATTCTCCCCATCAGTTGACCAGTTTACAGCAAGTAGAGAAGAGCTGTCCACTCCTGAAAACGTACAAAAAATAATTGTATTCATGTATATTTCTATTGTATTACCACAGAAAATTCATAACTGGGGAATCCGGGGGGAGGGGAACGTTTTGCACTCAATCTTACTGCAAAATCTAATGTGAATTGAAATTGTTAGAAAAGGACTTTCATTTTTCATGTACTTTCATGTTTTATATTTCAGATGGATTTCACCGAAATTTTTGATTGTCTCGTGTGGAAAATTGGACAGGGTTCACATATCGTGTGTTTGAATGTAAATCTCAAAGTGTCCCGTATCTAAATTATACCATACCGCGTAGAATTTTTTGAGTAAGTTGTTCTCTAATTTTATGTTAAGCATGACGTCAGACAGTCTAATCTAGTTCACTTCAATAAACAAACAAACATTATAGTTCCCGCTGTAAACCTTCATTGTGCCTTATTTCCAGTAGTGTATGCTTCGACAATTTCCTTTATAATGCATTTTGGAGAAATACTGTTACAATTAACCGGACAGCAGAATAACATTACACTTTAGTAAGAAGTATTTTTAAGTCCATTAGTTAAGGATTTTCCACAAATGACTAGTTATGACATTTCTAACGAATAGAAGTCACTACCTGGTGAAGACTGAGCATTTGAAGACGATGTGCTTGTTGGCCTGCTGGAAGTTGAAACCGGGGTGTTTTCAGTTTTATCACAAAGTTTTTGTAGTGCTGCCAAAGGGTGATGTGGAATAGGTTGGAAACAGGTTCGAATGAGTGGTTTCACCTCCTGATTTCCTCCAATTGATTGGAACATGGAACTTAATGCATTCAGACTATTTGAATTCCCATGGCTTTCACCAGCTTTCTCCTGTGGAGAACCTTCAGTTTTAATTTCTGATTTGGCTTCCTTAGACTCAACAAATGGTGAGGGTGCCTTTGTGACAGGCTTCGATAATTCATCTGACTTTTCTGAGGAATTACTTCGTGGTCTTGATTGTACTGGACTTTCGCCAGCTGCATTTGAGTCAACTAATGGTTTAGTATAGTCCAAGGATTCATCAATCCCCAACCTTTTCAGTATACTACAAAGTGAAAAATATAATTTTAGAGTTGACAAAATTAATATACGTTGAAAGTTAACTTGAGTAGGCAAGTAGGCTTGAATTACCTAGTTCCGACCAGAGGTGCAGTTGCAACATTAGAATTGCTATGACTTTTGACCCGTTTGCAATCGAAAGATTTTTCAATCATTTTTTCAATGGCATTCAAAACAGAGGAGGATTCTTTTTTAGAATCTTTCTCCTTAGTAGATAGATCCTGGGCAGGTTCTGCAGTCTCCATTCCAGAATCCTTAGTCGACTTATTGGCAGCATTTAATGAGGGTAACCCCTTCTCGCAAAGTCGTAAATGTTCGACAAATAGCGGTGCTGGGATTTTCTCGGAACACTTTTCGCATGAGATTCTAACTTCTTTTTTCATTTCTGAATTAGCAGTGCCAACCCGATTCTAGGAATTACATTAAAAAATTTAGATTTCATAAATTATTATCCAGATATACTTATTTACACACATGAAATGCCAAAAATACTCTATTTCAAAGCATCAGACTCCAAAGTGTATGAGAAAATACTCTTGAAGTGAGAGATCCGGACAAATTCTTCCGATTTGAAACAACACTATCACCGTATAAGAGAACTATGTTTGTTGTTTCCTTTACATTATCACAGAATGTGCATATGGGATAGTCAATTTTCTGTCGTTCACGCCACAGCATTGTGCAATTAAAATAAACCTTATACCTATTTAACTGATTATCAATCACCAATTAAGTCTTCAACATAACATAGAGCGGATTGCACTAAATATATTTATGTATTCTGTATTATTCACACACTCTCAAATCAAATTTCTGGGTAAGGGCGACTTGACATTAAACCGTGTAAATACCACAAGCTTTGTCGTTATGAATGATTCCTTAATTACTGCTTTCCTTATTCCTAATTCCTTACTTAACATTACTTATTATAATTCTATACTTGTAAAGTCGCGCAATATAAAATATGAAATTCTCACCGCACTGCGTTCGAGCTCCAATAATTTCCGTACTGGAAGACTCTTTTTACGTTTTTCTCTTGATTGACGGCGTCTCGAGCCTGACTCCGTAATAGAACGCATTATGTGTTCCTTGTAATGAGAATTTTTGACCATATGATTTGACAATTCCTTGAGAGATGAAAATGCCTGAAAATTGTAGAAAAGAACATGTGTCATTCTTACTATCCGAGTTTTAAAACGTTAGAATAAGGTAAGCAAGTTCATTCTAAACCATAAAACTTTTGTACTATTACAATAGATAAAACCAATTCACAATTGACTTACCTGGTCGCAAACCTTGCAGGTTAGAACCGCACTAACATGAGAATTTGTGGGTGAACTCTTATCTTCAGACGATCTCCAGGAAATTAGTTGCTCTTGAGAAATTATATTTGTGTAGTGCTGAGTCTGCTGCATATGAGAAGTCATTTCAGCAAGAGATCTGAAATGATTTAAGTGGCGAAAAAAAAATGAATTATATACTTATTCGAATTATTTATAAATGTTCTAATATCAGCAAACTGACCTAAAACTTTGTCCACACCACATACACTTCAATATTTGACGTGTCTGTTCAGCTCCTTTTCCCAGCCATACATCCTGACCTCTGACTAGCTTGCGTGGCAAGTGAACAGTTTCTGTAATTAAAATTAATTTTATTTTTATAATATTGTTATTCATTACATTTGAAGTTTGACTAAGAAAGCAGATATATAGAGGACCGTCATTTAATATGTCAGGACTACTGTGCATTCAGGAGAATTACTGCACGAAAATTTACGTCGAGCTAAGGAATCGTGAGGAATTATTTTAACAAAATACTACCGTCTGTAATCGAATGTTCCGATATGAGCTCAAAATGTAGTAATGCCCTTTAAAGTTTAAGCCGCATTTATATGCCGGATTTGGGCTTTGAGTATGTAAAATCGGTAGGAATTGTGACAGTTTTGCTGTTTTGGAGGAAAGTAACGATCAAATCGCATAAGAACCCCCGGAATTTTTATAGTTAGGCAGAATCTTCCATTATGGTTTCATCACAAATTTGACCTGAACTATGCTACCAGCAAGCGAAATTCGCTGCGAAATTGTTATTTTTGAAATAGAACTTTTGGTTGTGCCATTGATCTGTGGTAAATTAATCACACGGGCTTTATTTCGCCCGCAAAACGTGCATATTTTCATCACACTTCTGTTGTCATTACCATACCACGCAGTGAAATGTGCTTTTGATCAACCTTTGTGGAAAATCGAATTGAACTTTGATTCCGACTTCTCCAAAAATGCGCAGTAAATGTTTCAGCCGGTCTAAGGCCCAAAATCATGGTGCTTAAAGTAGTACCTTTGAGAATTAAGGATGGATCACTTGGAGAAGGTGCTTGTGGGAGACTAATTGGAGATGTTGCAGGTGGTCCTTTTTGCATTGGTAAATTCGGTAACGGGGGACCATGTTTGACTTCCTTCATGTGTGCACTAAGCGCGGCCAATGTGGGAAATGTATGTCTACAGCAAATACACCTGAGAACGTCTTTAGTTCCACAAGTGCTTTGTGCCAGCCATTGGGCTTGCCAGGAGGAACTCGAACCCCCTGAAATATTTTAGTGAATCTCATAAGTGCATGGTGCTATTTTGAACTAAATTCTGTCAAAAATATAACAACCTCAAATGTAAAATGCATCAATCGCAAACAGGAGCAGATTGGTTCACTATAAAACCAACAAGCCAACAACAACCAACGAAGGTACCTCATGATAGTAAATTGAAGGTACTGAAAATTTTAATGCCAGTCTTACTCAATACTTGATCCTAGATGGGCAAAAGTAGGTTCAACCAAAATATTGAAATTATTTTTACAGCAATAATTACATAATGTCGCTTTCCTATTTTGGCAGATTGATCAGAATATTGACATTACTTTGTTATTCTGGTATTTGTAAACTAATCATAACTAGACTAGTGCAAAGAAAAAGTTTGAGTTTGAAATTCAATGCCATGAGTGTAGATAAATCCATACATAATGTACAATTCGTACGGCTAAACCATACGATTACAATGGGGTCTTTTACCTTGATTGCCTTTATTTCCGGGTGAGACGTTCCTCGTTTCAGTTTGCCCAACACGACTTAACTCTGACATTTTCTCTAAAGACTTGGATGTCAGGTCAGGGCTCGTAAAACTTCCATTCCACGGACTCGAACCATCCTCCCATTTTAATACTTTCTTTGCCGGCTCATCTTCACACTTCTTATTTGAAACGGAAAGGTCCAAAGGACTTTCCATTGATGTGAGTGAATTCTGCTTTGGCTGACTAAAGTTGGGCCCCTTAGAAGGTGGTGGGCTTTGTGTTTTGCTCGATCTATTAAAATTTACATTTCTTGTACACCTCGAAATAGTAACAGCTGGCTGATTCCACATAATTTAATATTAACCAAATGATAACAATTTCCTAGATTTTGAATCGATGTGGGATTTTATGGACAAATCCTCAAATCTTATTGAAATATAGACTTGGTTGGATTGCGTAATATAGAAACAAGAAAGAAGTACATGGCCTTTCCATAAACAAGTATCATGAAACTGTGGAACGGAGATGTTTATTCCATTAGCAAACTGCAACCATGTGCAATTCGACAATTTTACAAAATATAATGCTATGAAATGATACGATAGATTTATACGGATGCATTGTTCCAACCTCACAGGTACGCCAGCCAATGGTGAATTCGGTTGTGTCTATTCAGCAGTATTTAAAACGCGCTAACTTATCTAACATTCCGTTACGTTACGAAAGAATTCACGAAAAAATCTTGTTTAGTTAAAGTAGTAAAAATGAGTGTGGATATTCTCACATAAAGAGGAAAGGAAAGATATTTTTGCAAATATTTAAAAACGGATATCCTCATTGTCATATTTATTCCCTTGATATTTAAATATGGAATTTGTATACTCGTCGTTGCAATAACTTTCTGAACACTTTAAAAATTGTGCAAACTTTAAAGATAACAGCAACATGTAATACATTCAATGTAAGGGCATGTAAAATATTCAATATCTCATTCATTCAATTACACCGACCCTTACAAAAAAACTGATAGCACATGAATTCTATCCAAATTATTCAACCAAAAAGAAACTCCATTTCACTTTTGATTCACGAAATCGAGTAAAAAAAATCGGTTTCGTAGAGTGGAGAGTAAAATGTGAAACAGTGTAGTCAGACAAGCGTAATTATTCTCTTTGCATTTTGTAATTGTGAGTATCCGTGGAATGATTGAATGACGCAAATATAATTTTTGCATAACTCAAACCCTTGTCTAAAAGAACGAAATACGGCTGAAGTCTTTGAATAGAAGAAAGTTAGGACCAAACGTGTAATATGGTAGTAGGACTGAATTACTGGTGGTTGGATACAATTTGCTGCAGCATGAATAAAAAGTTTCATCTGTGTTTCAGTATTTAATTTTTTTAAAACGTTTTAATTTGCATCTGCACAGGTTTAGTTGTGGAATATTGCAATGCAGACAAAGTAATTCTCACGAGTGCGCAAGCCTAATCTCCTGTAATTAACGAGGACCAATAAACTGACTGGACACGCTAGGATACAAAGCGAATTGTTACTATCATTCATGATACTGTTTATTCCAGGATGGACAGGATCGATCCTAAAATTCTGAATGTGTCCTATTGATTCTGAGTATACTAGAAAACTATTGAATCTGAATCAACTAAATAAGTTAAAAAATTCTAACGCACCATCCGAAGTTATACAACCCGTATTTGAGATTATCGGAATTTGTTCATTGGTGAAATGTACACATTGAGCATAATATAGTCTTAAAATAAGAAGCCTCAGAGTTGAATAGAACTTTAGATTACTCTTGAGTGCGGACACTAGGAAATTGTGCTTCAATCAAAATGAATCAATCGATCAATCGGCGGCGGACGGACCAAGAGAACTTTTGGAATCCCAAG
Organism: Protaphorura tricampata; assembly: GCA_034698835.1. Taxonomy (NCBI): domain Eukaryota; kingdom Metazoa; phylum Arthropoda; class Collembola; order Poduromorpha; family Onychiuridae; genus Protaphorura; species Protaphorura tricampata. The sequence continues at coordinate 7,908 of JAQGCB010001489.1, forward strand.
ATCCAGCCCCCATTAGTTTCACTTTTCTGAAAGTGCGAGTGAGCTGATCAAATAAGATGTAATTAATTCAGAGGATATGCTTACGAAGACGAATGTGAATCTTGGGAGTCCGAGCAGCCTCCAGCGGGGAAGTCACCAGATTCACCCGACTTTTCACCATCATCCGAGGACGCGTCTGAGGAGCCTATACACATGCATGACAAGAACACCCAATGTTAATCAATTGATGAGGTCAATAATACAAATAATACGTAACATTAATTTTATAAACTTGCTTACCACCACAATCGTCATCCTTTTTAATACGACGAGCAGCGGCGGCGGCAGCAGCAGCAGCAGCCATATTTTCAAGTTCCCCTATGTAAAAAAAACGAAAACGATGATTGATTGGTACATTCAAGAAAAGTGGTGGCATGACTGATTCTAGTATATTGAACATTTCTTTGGAATTTATGAAGTGCATGATGAGTACGAGGGTAACCCCATGTTTTACGAATTCGTCGAACATGAAAGAATAAAGGAAATATAAGGTGGTATATAATAGTATAGAGCATAGTAGAAGCATCGAGATGTTAACTAAATGTGATTCAGATCACGATTGGAATCGTCTCAGTTGCTCACCTCAGCAAAAACCGTCCTCGTAATAATTACTACTTACAAGGAATAGTGGACTCATTTTTGTCCTCTTCGTTAGTGCTGACAGGTTGAGTAGTACTAGAGAGAGTACAAATGCCATGAAATGAGTCTCGCCAATATAATATACCACGACTCAAGAAAATAGAGAACGTGATGGAAACAAAAGGGTTTCCAAGCATGTGTACTCCCATGTGATTCCCGAATTTGTGACGGTTTAGATGCATCGACTTGGCAGGTAATTCGAGGAGAGGTGTGACAGTATTTTCATTACATGATGCATGATTAAGACATAAATACAATATACCGCTGCGTAAGAAACGAAAAAAGTGAACGCAAGAAACCTCTTGGATTCTAGGGAGTCAATTTTGGGTTGTGATGTAGAATCAAACTTACATCAATTAACATCACTCAAAACTCAAGTGTTTAAAAATTGTCAATGCGTTGTAATATTGGGTACCACTATTTTTAGCTTCGAATGAAACGTCACATCATGGTAAATCATATTTTTGTTGAGTAATTTGTAATTTAATAAAATGACTAATAATCGGAAAGCTTTCAATTTTGAAACCTAAATTGATAAAATTATCCTTTCAATTTTGTTATACAAATTCTCTTCAAATTCGAGTCAATAACATCAAACATTTACTTCCTTTTATTTTTTGAGATATAATTTACATAAACTCTAAAACTTGGAGGTTTGGAGTTGAGCCATGCTGAGAGAAGTTTTTGTCAGGCAAAAATTCTAATGACTGATTAGAAATCAAATGAAATGGGTTGAGTGTGGGCAACAATAGAACATGTCTATAGAGCAAAGGTTTCCTTCGAAGAAAAACCAGAAAAATTTATCGTTAGGTTCGGCGTGATTCGTGATGGCAATAAATCCTCAAAGTCCGCATCTGAGGGGAGGTTTTCAGCTACAAATCTCTCAAGAAAATGTTCAGCGTGGACGATTTATGTTTGACAAGTGACATTCTCTACTATATTCTCTAGACCCCCCACCCACCCCTCGCACATACTTTATGAGTACTACAAATCATACATACCTTTCCAACCCACGAATCCAAATCAACATTCATCAATAACTTCTAATGTGGGCATACAAAATTATTATCATCCATTGGATTCTTCCAATTGTTCCTTTTTACGGGGCAAACTGTATAACGCTAACGCTAGAAAAATATAGAAGAGTCTAGTTGATTTAAACTTTTTTTCTCCTCATCGTCTCTCTAAAATTTACTACACATATATAAATCTTCGTGAAAAGTCCCTGTGAGTGAAGTACATAAATCTTGGTCATCTTCTACAACAGTCCATTACACGTAATCCTGGTCAAAGGTTCATCCATCCAAGAGTTTGAGAGAAGAGAAGAAGAAGGTGGACACATTATTAGTTGTTTTGTATGGATTTTGGGTATTAAGATAACGTTGAAAATTATTTGCGATTTGGATGGAAGGGACAACTAACGTAACGACTAACGTAGCATTCGAAAAGTTTTAGAAGAACTGTCCAGATGAAAATCCCCTATGACGGCATGACGCGCGTTGATTGACAAAGGGCGAAGGGATCGTTTTCAAGGGGATTGGTAGGTTGGATAGTCTGGGTTGCGGAGGAAAGCCATAAAAGTGACAGAAACTGAACATAATTCACCTCAACTGAGTCTGCGATTCATCACAGGCGACTCTGTGAAGGCATCAAATGCGCTCGAAAATATATAATTCTTAAATTCTTGACAGGCGAGCCTGAATGGCTTTTTTTTGCTGCTCTATTCCATTTATAAAATAATGCTTCGTTATTACATGCAGAAGACAGGGGGTTTGGTTCTGGCCCCAGCCCCAACTGCGCCAACATCCATCCAATGATTCCATTACTTTTAACTACTACTGTCATTCCAACTTCATCAAAATTCTTGGATCAGTTAAACTTTTAAAAACTTAGGGTGAAAACATTCATTTTTTTTCCTCCTTCTCACTTGTTTTCTTGTATCTCATCATTTTTATTAGTATGCAAATCCCATTATTATGCCTTTCGTGAGGTTGAGACATTTAAATTATCTACAAAATAAACAGTGAATCGTCTAATGTCTGGAGAAGTAATAAATAAATGCACAATGACAAAATATGAAGGACCATCAAATTCTAAATCTTGTCGTGTTGCTCACTCAACGGATTCGGATTAATGTAGTATAGTGGCAGGAGGAGAGTGAGGATGAAAATAGAGTTTCGGATCAGAGGATACGAAAGGTTATTTTAAGGTAGATACTAATGAAAAGTGGCGTCGTCGTCAGTGATATATAATTCTCACCACATGTCAAGCATTAATCGCCCCGAAACTTGAAGTTGCCAGTTATTTTAAGATTCAGGATAGATTGATGCCTCACTCTATTCTACATTCCTGTACAAGTCATGAAAGTACTTCGCGTCATGCTCTCCATTCTTTCTCCTTCAAAGATCTCATTCATGTTATCCCAAAACATCTTCAAAGAGTTTAAGATTTTTTTAAAACCTCAATCTCCTTGCTTACATTTACAACAAGGTTTCTTTTTAAATATTTTCCTGACCAAAAGTCTCTATGGATTTGCAGTTGTTCCAAATTCCTGTGAAACTGGTGTGTGACATTATTAGAACACTAATCTCATGTCACCCCACTTCAAATGTCGCTTTTGTTTCGGTTCGACTTCCGTTAAATGTGCACTTCGTTACACATTACATAAATTACATTAGTCGTATATTGCTTTTCTTAATTCGATCATAATTCATTAATACTCAAAACCACAAAACTGTCGTATTTATGAAATTATATTATTTCAATGGTTCAATTAAGTGCAGAGATCCGAGTTACATATTATGTTCTCATTTTGATATGGTATTTTAAATTAAACTGAGCAAATTATTTCAGTAGAAATAATTAATTGACAACACATTGATTGTATGAACAATATGCGTGCCAAAAAGTGTAGCATTAACACCACGCTCACTCGTCCCTCCTTTACTTATCGTGAGTTCAAGAAATGTGTCATTAAGTCTAAGGAAGAAATATCAAGTTGTTTGTTCGTGAGTTTACTTGAACATGAATAATTATTAGGTTGAGGTAAGCTCACACTCACTCAGAAAAGGTATTACTTGTTTAAAGTAATAGTTCTTGTATAAGATTGTAAGAAAAACAGTATAACTACAAGGGGAATGAAGTGTACTAGTAAACTAGCTGCTAGCAGATTGATGGTTAGATGATGTTATGTTGCTGAAAACAATGAAAACTTCAAGTCACTCTCTCGCCTTTTGAGCACCTTCTTAAACTTAAGCCGCTTCTTCTTTGCGGTAATCAATCAATATTTCATCTGACTGTGAGAATGTTTCCAAGGAGTATTAGTGGTATTTTTGATCTTTTAATTCCTTCTTTCTCATGGATTATCTAACAACAAACGATCTCGAACAACTAAGCCTGAATAATCCTCCACGTCATCGGATCATACACCGTCTTTAATTCTTTTTTTATATACTAAGTAGTAGGAGTCGTAGTAGACAGTAGACAGAAGAACACCGAATTTCACCCGGGTCGGGTCCCGTCACACCATCGTCCTGCCGTTCATTCTAAAATGTATGCATATGCGGGTAAGATTGACTATTACATGTACACACATGCATATACTACTCTTACTTTTATTCCAAAAACATCTGTTTTTTTGTGTGTGCACTAACCTTCTAAACTGTAAAATTTTAAACTAACACGTAGTTATTATACGAGTTCTGCTAAAAACATAAAAATATATCTCATGACGAGTCTGTGACTCCAAATGATGAGAGGAGTTCGTTTCGTCCACCCATCCATCCATCCGTCCGTTCATAGTTCAAACATTCATTCGAGGGGAAAAGAACTGTCCAGGTGGGTCGTAAATCAAAGTGTGGAGGACAAAGGTAGGACCCATCAAGCCAGTACGGAACAAGAATGAGTGGATTTTTTGATTGATGTACGTCCATTAAGATTGACACATTTTGGAGCTTCGACTTTGAGAACTTCTCGCTCTATAGTCTATGTCGATGTACGTGTATGTATGTGTATGTCCTCCCCTCTCGGTGTTGGGTTGAACACATTAAGTTACGTAGACTGACTGACTAAAATTCAACTGTCGTCCAACAAGTGGGCATATATTTTAATTATTCCTTAATGTTCCAACCTTCCCACCATATGATACATACTTAACTAATCTAATGTCGAACTCAGAGAAATTAGTGTATGAAATCTAAATAAAAATGTACAGTCAAATATAAACATATATAAATGCCAGAGAAGAAAAAAATGATAAAGAAATCTTTGGGACAGAAGTTGGAGTTGGACGTGGAGTTGGACATGGACGGAGCGGAGCGGATGTCATGTGTAGTAGACTAGTAGGAGTCTTAAGAGAACCAACTGTGAATGCAATTTTTTGGACAGGCAAGAAAAAAGGATCGATAGGAAATGACTGGCAACGTCCTCGCAGACCGTGACGGGGACCCCGATCGATACAAACTGACGAACTTTTGACTGACGTGAGCAAGACCTAAACGTTGCAACATTGGCGAGAAGGCCAGGAATCGATCCTGCTGACACTAGAAAAGACAGAATGAGTGACAAGTCCAACTTCTTCTACAAAGCCTTGCGACCGCTAAATCCGACTCCGTACTCTTTGGAGTCTCTACCACGATGACGACTACACCTCTTCTTCTGCCTTGTCTCCTCTTGACTGACTACTTTTCCTCTCCTCTCGTCATTCCACGGACGAATCGCAATTAATTCCAAAACCATCCTTCACTTCACTTACGTACGTTACGTCTAAAATGAATACCTATGAAACCTTTACATTTGATCCTAGAGATGTTTTGCTGTTGTTCCATGTTGGTGACAATTACTTTACAAAACTTCTCCTCCAAATAGTTTAATTTGAACCCGTCGGTCCCCGTCTACCCGTCTCAACTCACATTCCTCCCGTCTTAGTCTTTAAACTTTTATAATAAGGTGAGACGGTGAGACACACGGAGAGTTTCTTCAAGAAGACACAAAGCTAAATCAACTCACACGACTACTTACAAACTACACGTTTGTTTGGAAAATATTCAAAGGAATCAACTATAGGAACAGTTAGTTCTATACTAACATTGTCCTGGTTTTTTAATTAACTAATCGTAACCAAAATGTTAACAACATGTTAAGCCTAATACCAAATGCTCCATACTGAAAGCACAAATCCTATTATATTATTTGGGTTCCAAATTTAGCTCATTCATTCGACGCAGCAGGGCAGTGAAGAAAAATAAATCTGGCCAACAGTCAAATGTGATACTCAACACTAGTATAGAAAAAAACGATATTTTCAGATTTGAACGTTTAAAACCGCTTTTGTGTAGGAATGCAATAAAATAGTGATTGAAAGAATTGAGATTTCATCCGATGATCGGACTTTCCCTTCTGCGGGGCATTGTGGGACTGGAGAAATGTATGTTCATTCCAAATAGCATTGCATTGCATCGTGCACGAGAGAAAGTCCAGAAATTATGTATGGCATGTTAATATTAATTACAAAAATAAAACATGCACAAAATATGCTTGAATATTTTCAAAATAAAAATTGGCAATGACTAAAATAATGAATTTGTGTAATTCGATTTCATTGATTAGAAATTAAATATTTCTTTTCAAAGAAATTCATAAACGTTTTTTATAAATACGGACTGGACATTCCACATAAACAGTTGACATCGTTAGTTCGGAAATGAGTATAATGAATAATTAATTAATTAACCAAAATATAATTAAGGAACCTGTATATTAATCTGAATGGATATGTT
>JAQGCB010001490.1:0-14360 GCA_034698835.1 Protaphorura tricampata
CCCGGCCGAATTTGTGTTATAATAGTTTAGCGGTAGCGGTCCGATTAATTTTGGTCCTGGGATGAGTCATCGTCCTTCCATTGTCTAATTCTTATTCTAAATCTAATACCATTGAGACAGTATCAGATACAGATCTCGCATCATCATTAATTCACGATGGTACGAATATTTAGTACAATTAAATTCATCTATCATCTTCATTTTTGGTACGTATATGTATACTTCTAGTTTTACGGAAATAATTTTATCAATACGTTTAGCTATTCAGGAAGAATACAGCTACAGCTCACCAGACACTTTCTCATTGATCGAAATATCCGTACAATGTCTACAAGCTCACCACTCCAATTATACTCCAAAAAACATTGTACCGACAGTTTTATCGGCACATGAGTCATCGAAACAAAATTCGAAACAAAGTCGTTCAAAATTTGGTACGGTAAACACAAGACTTTTTACGACAGTGTCGCTGGTGCAAAGTACCAGGGATGGGTTTACTTTACGATACAATTTTTTGACTAAGCATACCATTGCATTGTACACTGATTTTGGGCATATACATGTTTTAAAATTCAATTTATTTAAATGTTTTCTGAGGGAAAGTTGTGGCTTATTTTAGTGTGCGGTCACACGAAGGAAGGATTACAATACAAACAAGCCATATTTGGAAAATACATTATACTACTGTACCGTTCATACAACTTACCGTCTATATTATTCAAGTAATGAGTTGCCCTGCCCTCACACCCAATCCAAACTACTAAAGCTGGAATTAAAATTCGGAGACATGTCCAATTATTCGTTGACATTTTTAATCCGTCAGACTGAACCTTTCTCCAGTTTCAAAGACTTTCTTATCGTACGTACGTATCGGTATTCGTGTCCCAGGGAAATTTACTTTCTCTCTGTCTTTATTTCTTAATCACTTGGAAAATTAATTCAAAGGAGTAAATGAGTTGAGCACCACGACGGCACTCGCACCAGCCCACCAACACTTAGCACCAAAAATTTAGTAGTAGTGTAGCTTTGTAATTATTATTTTGTCCTAAGAGGTGACTAGCTGACTTGACTAATTGAAATTCCTTAAAAACTAATTATTCCAAATCACCACAGAACAGACTAGACTAGATAAGATAAGAAAAGACCGACTGACTGGACTGACTTGCTGTGACTGTGAGATTTAGAAAATGTCAAAACAAAAGTTTTTGAGAAAATTAAATTCTGTACACTCTACAAAATGTCAAATTGAAATGAATTAATGGGGAATTTGAATTCGTATCGTCTGTTTGGATTAATTTCCTGGTCTTGACTGGTGTTGGTGTTGTTGACGAGGATTCTTCTCTTTGGGAATTGAGTACAAAAAAGTGACAACTAAAAAAGGGTGACGACGACCGACCGACGGTGAGAGTGATGGACCACTATATGTCAGTCTAACTCTCTCACATCCATAATTACTAAAAGTTCAGTTATAATGTTAAAGGAGTGAAAATGAATGTCAACTTTAACTACTAGGCAGGGTCGTGTAGTATTTCATGAGGGAAATGGGCCGCAGACCACATTAGGACTTCCTTCCTACTCATTCATGATATAAAAATCCGCATGTGTCTTGTGTACGTACAGTAACCTTAGTGCCCTCGATATTAGTTTTTGTAGTCATAACTTCTTTTTTTTGCCATAAATTTATGTGCTGGTGGTTGATTTTGATTCCCACTCATCAACCCAGTACTAAATAATTGTCACTTATGAACTAGATTAATCTGTTTTTATAACTTCTACATTGTACTTTGCTTATTTTCACTTTAGGTCATCGACCTATGTAGAGGTTCACCGGCACCAGTGGTGCGGTGCCAGGTAAATGTCATGGATGCGTACGTGAAATTTGGGGAAAATATGTAGAAATGAGAAATTTCGTCACATCAAAACAAAACTTTCGGCATAAATATTATTCAAGAGAATTTTGTATTTTTTTCCACACATAATAGGGAGGGAGTATTAATGAGCTCTTGATTTATTCATTTTAGTCTGGCTGTTATGCTAGTGTATAGTGGTAAATGTTAGAACCGTAATTGTGTTCCGGTTCATGAATATTATGAGCTCACATTATGGCTAATGAGTTGTTTTTGGTGAGGTGTTTAATTGTCATTTTACGCTTTCAAATCGAATGTACTCATTTGTCATTTGTTATCGTTCAGCGTAAATCATGTCAAGCATCCGAGTATTCTTTTAAAGATTCGAGATCTTGGGACGGTACCCCTAGTAGTAAGAAAAACTCCAGTGGAGAAAACCTCATCAGACCAATCGTCGATTTACCTCTTCGGTCGAAATAGTATTACAGATATGAAAAAATTCCGGCTTTAAATAATGTACGTAAACACGATGCGACAAAAGAATTGTGAAAAATTCCTGTAAATCCACCCACATCAAGTACTTCCAAAGTTGTTGTTTGGCATATGGTGCTGTAAATGATGATCTAGAAAATATGAATGCACTAGAATTTTTGTTTCTACCACTTAGTACGTACGTACTTCGTTACGTAAACTGCTTTTAAGTACTAAGGATCAGAGTAAATTTTCCAGGAATTTATTTGCGGTTAATGAATAAATAATACATATAACTATGAAGTGATTATGCACGGCATCACTAGTGTTGTGTGGATTGAAGAGATCAACATTAACAACAATTTTGATTATTTATGTTGTTTTTGCTGTTTTATAGGAAAGATGTGTTGGAATATTTACAGGAATTAATGCATGTGTTTTATTACTACTACGAGACATGGAGAATAAGATGTATGTTTGATGTATTAACTGGATTTCTCTGGAAATTTAACATTGCTAAAAGTTTTGCTTCACTGTCCACGGTTTACATTACAATTGTTATTATGCAACAGTTCTGGAAATATGCACTAGTGGTAGTCAATATTGACTCAATTTCCACCGCTGTTCCATTTCTAATTAATTTTAGGTTCTGTTATCCCCAGATTAACCTCTAGTACCACATTAACTATAAATAATGAATCCTCATAGTAAGAATTAATAATATTTAATATGCTTTTGGCTAAAAGTCACTAATGCATTTTGAGCCTCAAAAAGTACTAAACAAATAGTAAGTTAACTACAGTAACCGACTCTTGAATCTTGAACCACAATCAGCCCAAATACACGGACCTCCACCTGCTAGTTTCCACTAATTTTATAATTCGTAAAGAAATCAAAACAACTTTTGGTAAATTGTTGGTTTGAACTACTTATAAATATTCACGTTTTAAGATTTGCGGCTTGAGAGTTGGAAATTCTAAACATTTAGAATAAGATGAACATTGAATCTGAATCCTGCGTACACGAAATGCACGTACTAATGATTAAAGTGAAACCACGAACCTAAGCTGGGAATTTTTTTATGAAACCGAATTATTTAAACATGATATGCCTAAAAATTCAAAATAAAATTAAATCACTGCTCCAATCAAGGCAGGATTTTAATCGTGTACAAAACGTAAGGCCTATTATGTAGTTTTGGAACTGGAACATTTCAATTTCCAGGAACTAGCAGGCAACAAAACCTGTCAGGTAACTGCATTGTCTGACCATGAGTGTTATTGATAACCCGTTCAAAACAATCCTTGAGCAAAAAAATAGAATTTATTCAAAACATCATTAGTATTTCCTAATTTTCTTCAAATTACAATTCAACTAAACTAGAAAAATGTGCTATGGAAGTGTTGAGGTGAAAAGACAAAAATATCTAGAAAAATCTTTACAATTTGGCCTTTCCGTTTCCATTCGACACAGCACCGCTGGACACAAGTGTTCCAATTTCACCAGAATCATAACCCATCTCCTTCAAGATTTCAATCGTATGTTCACCAATCTCTGGACTATTTGTACCAGCTTTACCAGGTGTTCGAGAAAGGACAGGAGCCGGGCGTGGTTCCCATAATTTTGTCGTCGGATTTTGAAAAAGTGAACCTCTAAATTTATTCTGTTCATTCTTTGTAGCCTCATCTATTTCAAGCACCGGGGTCACACAGGCATCAAGATTATCAAATATTTGCGTCCACTCATCCCTAGTTTTAGTAGCAAATCTTTCAGCGATTAGTTTTTTACTCTCTTGGAAATCAGACATTTGTTCAATCTCAAGTTCAAGGCCTTGCATGAGTCTTTCGTAGAATTGAGGTTCCAGGGATCCAACTGCCATGAATTTTCCGTCTTTCGTTTTATAAGTATCATAAAAATGGGCTCCAGTATCCAGTCTGATAATTCAAATTCAGATAATATTAATCAGATTTTAAATTTTCCTAAGACCAATCGAGGAGGATTTCAGATATCAATTCCTAATCTTATTGTTTTACCACTGCATTACTCGTTGGACAAAAATATTTGGACGCTTTTGGCAATTTCAGCGATGGAGAAATTAAGCGATATTACTTCGCTATGAAGTAGCGAAAATACGGTATGATTCTTATGAAATACTTCTCGTAAAGTGTATGCCCTTTACAGCCATACTTACAAGTTTTCACCACGACCTTTCCCCCACATAATTGAGTCGATTCCATTAAATATGAAGGCACTCACGTAAGCCGCCCCTTCAACCATACTGGCATCCACAACCTACGCAAGTTTAAATACAACTCACCTAGTTATTATTTTAATAATTGAGTATAATTTGTAAAATTGTGGACCGAACCTGCCCTTTTCCGGAGCTCTGACGTTCAAATAAGCTCATCATGATTCCAAGTGCTGCCATTAAACCTCCGCCGCCAAAATCAGCCAGTAGATTGACCGGTGGGGTTGGCTGTTGACCTCTGCGACCCAATTTTGATAGAATACCTGTTCAGAATTTTATTGTTAAAATAGTGCTTTGTACAAATACAAGCATCGACTCAAAATAATGAGAAAATTAATCTAGTGCTTTCTGAATACAATCATGAACATTTATGATCAATTTGGGGGCACGTAAAATTTTGTCTATCTAGAAATTGTGTACGTGAGTGACCCTGTTCTAATAAAAGTGGAATCAAAAAAATTCATAAACCTGATATAGCCACATAATTAATATCATGTCCAGCTTTTTTAGCGTAAGGTCCAGTTTGTCCATATCCAGAAAGGCGGGCGTACACGAGACCCGGGTTTTTAGCAAGTAATTTATCCGGCCCAAGATTTAATTTCTCCATTACTCCTGGTTCAATAAATCCAGGTAAGATCAGTAATAACTTTTGGAGTGATTTAAAAAAGTAGTAAGAAATCTAAGCTATGTAATGAAAGTGACGCAAAACACATCATTAAACCCACCTGGCCGAAATGGTTCAATTAAAACATCTGATTTTCCTGCTAATTTTTCAACAATTGCATGACCCTTCGGATCTTTCATATTAATTGCAATTGATCTCTTCCCTCTCGCCAAACGATCGAAGTTTGTCCCAGCACTTGCCTTAATTGAACAATAAAAATAAATTGCCCAATTATATTTATTTTTGAAACTACACTATTGTTGAGTATTGATATTTTAACCTTACTCGATCAATTCGAATCACAGAAGCACCAAAATCTGCCAAAATCATTCCACAAAAAGGAGCCGGGGCTAAACCCGCAATCTCAATCACACGAATTCCTTTCAATGCCATGATTTCTTGAAAATAATTGCAACAAAAATTCGGGTATTTCTTTGATGACAATTTAGTACATTTATTCGTCCTCGCTTTACTACGGCGGATAAATTACATGGATTTATAACGATAGGCGGCCAATGATCTCTAAATCTTCTGAGATTAATCCTCATTGCCAAAGCTAAAATTAATTTTATCTTTATCACTCATAACTTCCCCATGCTATGTGTAAAGTGTACATTTTGTAATACAGAATTGGTCGCGCAAAGGTTGTACAAGTACAGTTCAAGTGCATTTGTGAAAATATGTGCGTGTTCACTTTCCCCAATAGTCCATGTCAATCTGTATGACTGGATTTAATTGGAATTGTGGTTTCTGGCTTGTTTCACAACCCCAAACTTCCGATGCACCACGGCACCCGAAAGTAATGAAATCTAACATGTTTTAAAAAATATTTCGAAGAGAGGAGTTTTTGGAAGAGTTATTTTTAAATTAAAATAAACACACAAAACACTAAAGGCTAAGTTAGCATTAGGTGTACTATAGTTTTTGAAAAAAAAATATGAACAAATAATAGCACCAGAATTTTGGGATGATTTTGTCGTTACGCATTAATGGACCACCCTGTAATCGGGTTGAACAGAATCGTAGGGATAAGTTGAGCGAAAAGAAGACTTTTCGCATAAAAATTCACTCATATTTACTCAGGTCCTATAGTTTCATTAAAAATACGAACTTTTTTTAGACAAACAAATTTATTCCAAGGACAGACAATACGGAGTGAATAGTAAATTAAAAAATTAATTAATCTTCTTCCTCCTCTTCAATGATAACTGCTTGATCATCATCATCCTCAGGTGTGGTTGCTTTGAGTAGATCCACATCATCACGGAATCTACCAAAATCTATCTTATTTGTTCCATCGAAAACATCTGTCTGGATATTGTAGGATCTTCGGTATTCATTATAACCCAAGGCATAGTCAATGTCAAAATCAAGCTCATTAAATCGGTAATTTTTATTCGGTTGTTTGTATCTTCTCCTCAATTTCTCAATTTTCTCAACAATTTTTAATGTTTGATTCCGACAGACCCAACGGTAGGCATGTTTTGATTGGAAAAATTCTTGTTCTCCAGCATACCAAATCTCACGATTCAAATATGTTTCCCCACGAGCTTTATTCAATCGAAGGCGTAGCGGACGGTTATTCGTTAAACGGTAATACCTGAAATCAAATGGTAGTGGTAGTTAGAAATTGTAATACTGCTGTAAAATTTTTCTTCTCTTTAGCAATTATAACTTACTGGAAAATGACGACGAGTACAGAAGCGAGATCAAGGAACATGAATACAGGGATCCAGCAAAATTCAAATATATGGTCCGAAAAATACTCAACGTTTATCAGTTGTATGATGCGAACATAAAGGAATGTCATAATTTGAATTAATTTCACAACCAACCAAAATATGCAAAGTGAGGCAGATTCTTCGTTCTCAGCAAAAAGTAGTGTAAAAGAAGCAAATATCCAAACACTATTCACAACGATTATGAGCCAATCTCCAGTTTCGTTAACTGTGAAGGCGAAACAAAAAAATTAGACAATTTTATTTTCAACCTAGCCGATGCAACTGGTTTCACCGTTACATCCAAATTCCAAAGAACAATACCTGGACAATTGATGATATTGGTCGCCAAAAGGTATTCGTGTAAAGCATTGTTCATCACAAATTGCCAACAAGTGAATACAGCGTAGAGCTAAACAAAGCATATTTCATTCAGTCAGTTAATCACAGAAAAATATTTTTAACTTGAGAATGTTTCATAACATTTCTTAGTCGAACGGGTCTTTTCGTACAAAAAACGGTATCACTTCAGAATTTCTAACTGAATATGAATTTGCCTCACGAAATGTCGGAGGCGGAAGAAAGGATCATCGTCGGAACTAAAATTATGTCGGGAATAATCAAATAAAAGGGACCAGAAGTATATTGTCATGTCGAGAACTATGGAATTAGCTTAGAAATGTTAGGAAAAGTAATACTTCTGAGAAAAATTATGAAAGAAGACGCGCATTATCGTGAGCATGAAATACCGAAATATGTAATTTTAATACTTTTGTAATAAATAAGGAATCGTACAAAATTTCCCACTGCCACGACTATGACTGCCCACTTTAATCGGCGTCTGTTAAACTCGGTGAAATTTTCATCCTCGTGATGGTGATGCGCTTTCCGGACACTTTCTGGTGGAGTAGAATCATTACTGACCTTCAATTTACAAAACAAAAGTGCATATGAACATTTTGATCGAACAAGCAAAAAGGAGTGCTTCGGTGAAGTATGTACTTTACTTCTACTTTACTTCCTAATGATACTTCAGTTTCAGTCTGACGTTATGCGTTACTGGCTGTTTGGGATCTATACGATATTACATACCTTGTCTTCCACCTCTGTCTCCTTCAAAGGTTCTTCGCCTTTCTTTTTCTTCTTCCTTTTCTTCTTCTTCTTACCCTTCCGTTTCATTTTCTTCTTCCCCCCAGTTTTTTCCAAATAATCTTCATAGCTTGAATACAATTCCTTATCATAAGTTTTGTCCTTGTCCTCGTCCTCTTCTTCTCCTTCTTCATCTTCGTCGTCTTCTTCATCTCCTTCTTCATCCCCCTCTTCATCATCTTCATCATCTTCGCCCTCTTCTCCTTCTTCATCTTCATCGTCCTCTTCACCCTCGTCTTCATCTTCATCTTCCTCGCCCTTTCCTTCCTTGGGTTCTTCTTTGTATAAATTGAGCCAATCCATCAAATACGCGTCTTGCCCATCTTTTTTACCCATTATAGTCCCTGCAGTCGATTTCCTCTTTCTGATTGCTTCCTGTTTCAATATTTCGTCATCATCCATTTCTTCAGACTTCTTTCTCTTTTCCTTGTCTTTCTCACCGCCGGAACCCTTCCCTCCCTCCTCCCCTTCCTTCATTTTGTCGCCTCCGAGTTTTTCCCCGGATGAAACTGAGCGAGCATCCTCTTTCCCAGCTTCTGCGGGTATACCTTCGGCGGATCCACTCTCACGTTTCTTTTTCTCCAACTCTGGACCTGAAACTCCCTTTTCTCCGGTTGGGGGCTGCTCAAAAATGTCACCCGAGAGTTTCTTCTCTAAACTCTTCGGTTGTCCAGAAATGTCACCAGAGAATTTCTTCTCTAGGCTCTTGGGTTGTCCAGAAATGTCACCCGAGAGTTTCTTCTCTAAACTCTTGGGTTGACCAGAAGTGTCACCAGCTAGCTTCCTTTCCCCAACTGAGGCTGGTCCAGACGAGTCACCTGATAATTTCTTTGCTTGACTTGTCGTTTGTGGAGGTCCGGAGGCATCAGCCGACCGTTTCTTTTCACCGAAGGTGACTTTCCCAGGAATTACATCGGTGCGCTTTTTCACCCCGGGTGCGACTTGTCCAGGAATTTGATCTTGACCTGAGGGTTTCTTTTCCCCACCTGGGGCTGATCCAGTAGAATCGGCTGAAAGTTTCTTTTGTCCACCTGGGGCTAATCCCGATGAGTCCCCGGATAGTTTCTTTGTTCCACCAGGAGCCACTCCATCAATATTTGCTCCTTCCGCGTCTGATGGTTTCCTCTCTTCCTGAGGTTCAGTTCCCTCCGCGGACCAATCTTCCCCTGGACCTGGAGGTGGAGCAACCTCGAGAGACTTACGCACCGGAAGTTCAGGTTGACCTTTCTCTTGTTGCTGCGTTTTTTCAGCAATTTTTTCGGCAGATGTCGGTTCATTAAACTCGCTCATGTCAACTCCTTCCATGACGAGGATTCCATCATCAGTAATGTACATTCCTTCGTCGTCTTCGTCACTTTTGCCTCCATCTGAACCGCGTTTTTTATCCTCAGATGAGCGTGGACCTGAGGGCCCAGGAACTTTATCGGCGACCGATTTCTTAGTGGAAGCCTGTTTCTGCTTTTCGATGTCAAGTGGAGTCAATGTAGGTTGTTTCGAAATTGGGGTTTTAACACCCCCCGGGGCCGGGGCCACAGATTTCTGCTTTCCTCGAGATTTTTTCTGTGCGACAGTACCCGGCGCATAGGCGGGTATTAGGGTCTTCTTACTTGTCCCTAACATTTTTGCTTTTTCTCTCTCCATTCGTTTCCGCATTTCTTGTTCTTTTGCCAAACGTTTCGCTTTTTCTGAGTCGACCGTTTCGACATTTTCATCGCTCATGCCGGAAGCGGCTGAATCTTCGGAAGAGGAGTCATCCGGCCTGTTAGGATTTAAGCGTTTCTTGCTTTTCTTCTTACGCCCCTCCATAGGCTTCAAGAACTTATCGTCAGACATGATTTAGATTCTCTAGAGTAGCATTTAATTTAAAAGATGTAGGTTCAGATTCAAAGTGAGAGAAAATAATTAGGGGTATGTTAAACGAAAATATTATTATAATCCTGCCAATTTTGTCGAAGTGAACCAAAAATCATAACAGTAATCAAGTATCTGGACCAGCATCTTTCGACTTTCGTCCCAAGATATCCGTTGGCATCCAGGTCGCCAAGCTAGTTCTCTAGTACCATTTACTCTTCAAAACCCAGCAAGTCTAATTTGTTGGAAGTTATTTCGACAGGTGCACAGTACAATAATATATTTACAATGAAATAAAAAATCGTTTCACCCTTCGCTTTTGTTGTGCAATGAAAATGAAAGAACTACAGTGGGGTCGTGGGGTTAGGGTTCAAATGTATGTTTCGTTAACTATTACAATTGGTACTCTAGTTTCTTTGAATAGAATAAAAACGTTGAGTAATATAAAACGTAACATACTCTGATAAAGGAGAATTCGGAATAAACCTAATCAGCATTCAGCAAACACTTGAAAGCACTGCGTCCTTATTCCCGTCCCGATCAAATCGAACTTTTTCCAACGGAGAAATTGTAAAATTGGCATTCGTTGTTCTCGAAAGCAACAAGACGCCGAGTTATTAGAAACCCCGAACCACCGGAAGTCCAAAAATTATGCAAAACGCGAAATAACAAAACAAACGCTAAAGGCCTTTCATGACGACGTCATTGATTTAAATTGACCTTGCTTTCCAAAATCTGGTAATCAAAATCAAGTTTAGATTTATCAAGCGAAACGAGCTTTTTTGTGGAGAAAATTAATTTGCTCAATGAATAAATTTCGGTCTGACTATTTAATCTAAGCATATTTAGCTTATCTGTATTATACCAATTTAACATTTAGAGTTAAAGCTATCTGAGCGAGAGGGTCACGTAAGTAAATGAAGCGATTTGCCTGTTTTCACGTAATATGACCATTCATTCATTTATTCAGTACAAAACAAACCTATAAATTAACACAAATTTAAAAGGGACACGACACACTAGCGATGTAATTATATGGTAGTTTAATAAATATTTAGTTGTAGGTGGTTTCATAGTTGCCTAAGTTTCTTTTTGTAATTAAAATTATAGTCAGAAGGTACAGTTCTTTCCCGAGTTCGCTGTACGTTATAATTATATCTATAGATTGTAATTAGATTGTCACCTTTATAAAAAATTAGTTGGTTGCTTATTTGTTATGTTCAGAACAGTCCTCTTATTTTTTGTTTTTCTTCTTCAACTTCTTCCTCTTCAGAATCATTTCATACAGAATTTCGATACCTTCATCAAGTCCTTCCCCTGAAATAATCGTAAAAAATGTCTATCAGTATTAGTATTAAAGTATTTTAGTAGTACTAGTGCTAGTAGTACAAAACATCAACAATCGCAAACATTGTAATGAAATTACAAACTGTATGTTTTTATGATGATGCTTTGAAATGAAATATCTATTGACTTTTTCAAAGCCAAAAACGTACCAGTTATTTCTCATTTCTCAATGAACAAATGACGTAAGTAAAAGTTGTTTAAACCCAAAATAAAATGAAGCATTTAACAGAACTCCGATTGAATCGATTTTGGAATTATCAGATCAGCTTCCTATTAATCATGCTTTCGTTCGATTACGGTTGCACGATGATTTAGTTCTGGGTAACCGAAATTAAATTATCATCAAAGATGAAGGAGGAAGTCATGTTCCGAAAGTTGAAGAATTCATTTCGACGAGTTTTTCGTCAAAATGTCAATTTAGTCAATGTCATCCGATCGCCGATCACCCAATAAAAACTCAACCAAAATCAAATATTAAAATTAAAAACCTCACCTGTAATTGCGCACGCAGACTGGATGTAGTAATAAATATTGTAGTGTAGTAAATCATTTAGATTCAATATATTTTGTAGTTCTTCTGGTTCCTTGCAATTAGGTAAATCTTGTTTGTTGGCTAATATCAATAGAGGTGGTGTGTTTTCATTCGTCGTAGTATGGCTTCGAATAATACGCATTAACTCTATTTTAGCCTCTTCAAATTTTTCTTCGTCTAATGAATCTATAACAAATATTATTCCGTCTGTGTGGCGCGTGTATGATTTCCAAAGAGGGCGAAGTTTTTCCTAAAATTCAAAGCAAAAACACAATTCAAAATTGAGTTTCATTACCAATACAAAAGTCATTATTCCTTAGTTGTTCATTCCATACCTGCCCACCAACATCCCAAACTATAAAATTCACTCCTTTTGATTTTCCTTTCACACCTTTAATTTTTTCACAATTGAAACCTATCGTAGGTACCTGGAAATATCAAGAATAAAAGTCACGGTTTATACAATTATACATCCAATTCATCGATAAAATTCAGGCCAATCCAATTAAATTACTGACAACTGATTACAAATAACTGTACTACTTACAGTATTCAAGTAGGAATCTAATTTGAGACGATATAGTACTGTTGTTTTTCCTGCCGAGTCTAGTCCAACCATCACGATGTGGTACGGAGACTGTTGGGTTGAAAAAAAAATCAATAATTAGGTCATAGGTCAATAAATCTGAAGGCATAATTTCGCCGTAATTTCTTACCTGGGTGCCTGGTAATGAGTCGAAGAATGTTGAGGTCGTACTCTTCACTAAACTTGACCCCATTGATCATGTAGTTGATTGTATTCTACGTGTACTCCGTTAATGATTCCAAAAAAATGAAGTACAACTATCCTAATCAGAAATCAGTAACTAATGAACTAAATCCTGGGGACGGCAGTGGCAGCTCTTCAGCAGTAGCAGTAAAATAAAAAATATGTACACTCCGTATTCCTTTATTTTGATTTAGAATTACGGGAACCGTTGATTGATGTTGCCGTTGTCCTTCCCGTGAGTCACACTTCCTCTGGCGTGACTGGATTTCCAAATTCCCGTTAATTTTGAGTTCCAGTTCCAGAGAATCCAGTGCAGCAGAGCAGGTAGGGAAATGGTGTTATTTAATTGATGATGAGATTCTTTATCTTTTTTTGAGGGGAATTTGTGTGTTATTTATTTGACGTCACACATTCACTCCATTCTTCCATTCTTTCATGGAGGGGCATGGGTAGTAAGGCTGTGGGGACAAACAGACAAACAAACACAAAAAAAAATGAGGGTTGGTCATAAGAATGTGTGTACATGTGAAATCCACTACTACGTAGTCACAAGAATTTTGACTACACGCAAGCGTACGTGGAATTGGGGAGAGAAACAGAGACAGTAATTTGAGGGACGGTCATGAATTATGGTGTCTCTAGACAACAAACTAGACAAACAAACATTGTCCACTACTGCACAGTGCACCTGTCATTGTTGTCAATCTCATATTCTCATAGTCATTAGATTGCAAAATGGATTGGATGGAATGCATGGAATGTTGTTTTGTATTAGAAAAACTAGACACAAATCGATAACACTCATCGTAAAGGCAAGGTCAGTGTATTTTTCGTGGACGAAGACCACTACTAAGAAGTTGTCTATTAGAGAGAGAAAAACCCCTTAGAAAAAAACAGGAAATGTTGTCTAAAACTCTTTACTGTATTTATTTGCAAGGCGAGGAGGGAGTCGAACCGCATTAGTTTGTTCAAAACAGTAAATCAGCATGGACATGGGACTGGGACAGTAAACTGCGAGTGCGACGTCCAGTTCCACTTCCAGTCAACCTTTTGTTTTGTATTTTGTACTTATCATTCCCGTCCTGAAATGCATCCACACATACGATGCGAGTGTAGACTGTTTGACCATTAAACCAAACGAGTCACTCGTGACTCATGGTGTAGTCTGTAGTCTGGAGCGAACACTTTTACACAATTGTCTTGGGTCGATTCATGCGGAAATCTAAACTCTTTTAGATATTGATTTGTGGATTGACTCGATTGACTGAATTGTTTGGGTTGAGAAGTTGAGATGTTGTTACAAAATATTACTGCAAGTGTTCAGAAAGTTAAGAAATAACCTGAGGCAAACAATCTTCAAAATTCCGCACAGCCGCACTATTTATGTTTTGAGTACACAGATGCACGCTTGTACTACTCATTTGGTATATAAGGAAGTTGGGAATGAATTGTGAACGAATACTATTAGAGTCTACACATTGCATTGCATTGTTACCATTTTTACAAGAACTTAGATTCATTCATAAGGGTTTTGAATTTGAGATTTCCATTCTTGATTTGATTTTGAATCGTTGCATAAATATTTCAAACATTAGTGCTTGGTCAAAGTTACATAATAAAACAAAATGAGCACAGCACATCTGATCTGAGTCCGCTCTGGACTCTGGACCACAAATGTACTTTAGATCAAGGATTTTATACAGTCAGGATACTTCATACTGACAGAAAATAAAAATTCGTCCGAAATGATTTTTCCGGTACACC
>JAQGCB010001491.1:0-14350 GCA_034698835.1 Protaphorura tricampata
AGGTCCGAGGAATTGAACCCCAGCACAGCGAGAGCGATCTGTACACCTGTACCACTACGCCATATGATAGACCTATAACAAATTACCATTTAAATACTATACAGTTCAAGCTGAACTTACCATTTGCACACAGTTGGTTGTGTAGTAGTAAGTTTTTTCACTCCGTTCAATTTTGAATGGAATGAGAAGAAGGTAGTAACAGAAATTAATCCATGGTTGAAAAAATGATGGAACGTCAATTAGAGGGAAAATCGGTGAACGTTTATTTTCCCGAGACTTTTGAACAGGTGCCTCAAAAATATAAGAAACGGATAGTCTGGGCTCAATTTGTCTCGATTCTATCGTAAGACTCATTTTTATAAATTACTGTTTAAAATAAGAAAACGAAACAAATATTTTTACACACTGCTCTTTTCCGATCAAATCCAATCCACCGACTAAGAATTCGAGGACAAAAGCTCGCGCTTAAGACTTAGCGTTCTTGAATTCTGGATAGTCTGGGTGATTACTTAATTTTTGACATGATCCTTCCGGTGTCTCAATATAAAGTAAACAATGATTGACGTATGAGAAGAAAAGTCAAGTACATGGTCCGTGCTCGTGGTTGCGACTTGCGACCCAAGATATATTAAAATCGATTCTTACATGCCTAAATATACCAGACCTAACGCAACTCGTCCAGTTCAATATGCAAAATCTTGCACCTACTAATTGATGCCAGTTAGTCCAGAATGATCAGGCGTCATCTTATGGCACCCTGGAATTCGCGCGTCGTTCGGTAGGCACGCGGAAGGTTAAAATGTAATGGAGAAATAAATAGTTAATATTTTGCTTACCTGTGATTGGCATTCGTTTCCAAAGTACATATACAAACAAATTTTTGACCACTTTAGAGAATTATACACATAAACATATCACCCGGGATGCGGGCGGGCGACACAACATCCGAGTCATGATCTTTCTTATTCTGTGATCGTTCACTCTATCATTCCCGCGTGATACTGACCAAAGTTGAAAGTCTAGAAAGTTTTTCCGGTCACCGGAAGTCGTGTGAACGGTTTTAAGTTACTATGACTTTGAACTCACACGCAGCGTGCAGAACATAATATTGATATTCAGAATATGTGTATACTGTACTGTTACTGCGTTCCATCTTGCCAATAAATATAATTGACAATGATTTTCTTGGTAATAAATACAAAGGAGTTTCTTGCTGTGGCTCGGAATTTTTTTTTACTGGAATGGTGTGTACTGCCAGTTTTTGAGTTTACATGTACTACATTGGATGCAAAGGAAACACCACATGCACCGTCAACATGGTACGGCATATTACGAAAAACCAGATCGGGAAATCATAATTATTGAAACCTAAAACTAGAAATAGTAAACAACTTTTCATATTGTGTTCTCATTTTGGCCACGTCATTCACTACCACTTACCAGCTTTCTGAATTTTAGTCACATTATCTACACTTCGATATTCAGCACTCTAACGAGCACGCACTGGATATATAATAATTAAAAGTGAGAATGGACACAAGGACGGTCCTTCACTTTCTATTAGTTGGTAACTCCTTTTAATATAAAAGAAATATATTATCTGCACTGTAGTTTTTTTGGCAATAGAAGTTATAAGCGATTCTTAGATAATGAAATCACAAGGATTGGTCGCTAATTTGGTCCTAAATTCATATTATTTTGTACGAATAATTTCAGTGTTCCTTTGTGTACAAAAATGTACACCAGAGGCCACTATCGGAATATATTGTTGGGACGTTGTATACTGCAAGTTAATCAAAGGAGATATCGCTCGGGAGTCTCAAAAGCATGGGAAAAATGCCACATATTACAGCGATGCCGAGGACTTCTATGATAAGTACATTTTAAAGAAAAACAGTTCAGAAAAGGTATACAAGAAAATAGAAAAATTAATTGCAAACATCCACAAATTACTGTCAGAGTGGTAAGGTCTCTGATATTTTTCTTTTCAGGAGTGTCAAACATCACACGATGCATGCATAGAAGAGGCAGCCAATATGGCGATAGATGGCTTGGGATTTCCTACAAAATATAGAACAGGATGTAATTACAGATCCTACTCCCGAACTGTGTTCAATTGTAAAAATATTAAGCACTGGCCGACTAAGCTTCGATCTGCGTTACCATTGCAGGGAAAAAACTGTAGAGCTGATTGTGTAATTGTTGATGAGAAACCTCTCACTCTAACTACTGGGAAAATTGTCAATTCGAATAATATGGGGGCTCAGCCTTCGGGAGATGTAAGTTAAAATTTATATTGTTACACTTGACACCGTTATGCGTTATTGCAGGTAGGGAGGTATTAGACAACATGGCTTGCATTTTGTCCAAGGGAATTCTCCCTCATCTCCTCTTTTCCTTGAAGCCATAGACCAAATTAATACCTTCTCCACGAGAAATACGCCACGATGCTTGACCATTAATTAATATGTATATTTGTTCTAAATGTAAATAATGTAATACGAATATTTTAGGCGGAGATTGACAAGGCTGAATTGGAAAGCAAACCTGCAAGTGCAAGAAGGGCAGTCGTAAAAATGGTAATTATTCTTAGCGAATGTTGCAGATAAAGTGGAATCTCTATATATCAACCTCCCCTATATTGTACACCTCTCTATACCGACCAGAATCTCAGGAACGCCAGAACTCCCTTTGCATACACTTCTTTGTTATTCCACTTTCTGTATATTAAACTAACTTTCTCTTTATTCGACACATTTGAGACTGTGCTCATATATATTATTACAGATTTCCGGACTAGATGACAAAACAAATGACAGCGAATGGGGTTCGTTGGAAAAATGCCCCGAAAATACATGGGTCATCGGAGTGGACAGAATTGAGGTCGGTGATTATCTGTACTACATCACCATGCCCTGCAGCGCTATTAGAACTGCATCTCAGAGCGAAATGTATTTAGAGAGTACTGTTGTCGGGCAAAAACCACGTCGTAATTCAACATGGCCGCCCGAATACAAGAAGGCTTGGAGTCCATTCTGCAACAATTCCTATGTGGTCGGAGTATCCTTAAATTTTGGGAATTTCAGAAAATATAATGGAAGCAAGGCATTGATTTATGTAAATTACTTGTGTGCGGACAATAATGGAATACCTATCTGGTATTACCCACGCCGTAGCAAAGACGCAGACGGTGGTAGAGATCTCCATGGAAAAGCTGACTCAAAGGAAATGATTTGTCCGAATGGAACTGCAGTTTGTGCTCTTCAAACGAAATCTGACACTTTCGGTTAGTAGTTAAAGTTATAGTAAATTTTCTAGTCTGGATTCAACCATTTTTTAAAAATATTTCAGAGAACGTGAGGTTTCTGAGCAATTTACGGATTGGTTGCTGTGATGGAGACATTGAACACATGGAACGATTTGTGTCAAAGGCAAGTTTTTGTCGGATTAATTACAATTTATTCGTTAATTATAATTGTGTGATTTTTCTTGACCATTTTTATCAGTTGGACTCAAAAACAACAATTCCGACCATACCAACAACAATAAAACCCTCAAATGCATTTGACGAACTGTACAATCTCCAAAAACGTGACAGATTTTTATTCTGGGACCAAGTATTAAATAAAGTGATACTACAATATCAACAACTCTACTCACCATTTACAATTGTTGGTGAAAAGGATTGGGTCCAAACCAAATGCCAGAATGGTACCTTCGTGAATGGATTTGCCATAAGTGATCCAAAGTCTGGTTACTTCATGTCAAAAAGAATCCTTCAAATCTCATTCAAATGTGGAGATAAAAATGGTGGTCAAATGAACAATCTGAATATATATGGAAGACTCAGTAAAGATCACTCATTAAGTGAGGGTTCACCGATTAGCAACAATGAATGCAACAAAGGTTACTACACAACGGCGCAACTCACTTATTTTACAGACAAACAGAGACGGTGTCTTGTGAATGCTTGGGAATTTGGAATGAAATGTTCAGTGGGTGGGGAAATTCATAAAACATTAATCAATTCTTCATCAAAAAATAATATTAGTGAACAATTCTTGGATAGAGCTACAGTTGAGTGTAAGTCAGAGTCAGCTGTGTGTGGTTTTGAAACTAAATTGGCCGATGAGCGTCATGGTGCTTTTGAAGGATTTTTCTTCAAAGTTATATGTTGTAAGGTTTAATTTAAGAATGTCATACCATCCAATGAAACAAGGACGTTTTTTAGCAATAAAATATTGGAATTTCTGGTTTTAATAATTACTTTTGATTTTCCCAAAGATTTTCAAACGTCTTTAATTTTGAATTCAGTAAAACAACCTAAAATTCCAAGTCACGTTAAACCTCTCCAGTCAGAAAGTCCATTTACTTGAAGAAATCTACATATTTATTTATACATTCCCCTCAGTATTTTTCATATATGCTGTTCCTTGTATGCTCAAAATGATTAGCAATAAATCGTGCTCTTATTGTGTTTTACACTCGCACTCCGTCGAAAAAATTCTCCCTTCGTGCGGCACTTACTCCATTTAGGACTTGCAAAGTGATCATCACATCATTTGACAACGAAATAGTTGACTCCAGTGTTTTGGATACATTGTACGACATGAAAATACCCATAATTTTTAAATCCGCAGATTACTTGGTGACGAATGCTAGGTGGGAACACTTCGCCGTGTTTACCTCCTCATTGATAACCCAAACGGTTATGAAAAGATTGTTCCGAATAATTTCTTGACCGGAGAAAACCCACTTGGAAATTTTAAACCCGGAAATATACATGACTTTGTACATAGTTTACGTAACGCCACCATTCATTCACAATTCATTTGCTCCAGTCAATGGGATCCTAAATTTTATCATATTCGAGTAATCTTATCAGCAAATGAGCGTAATCAAAAATGAACTGAAACTGACAATTCATTTTCTTATTTCGGCTTTACATTGCAAATCTCAATATTGCCCCAAAGATTGCCCCAATCGCAAGCAGATGCAGAGCAGACGCAGACGCCCAACGAATTCCCGGCCTGACTTCAAATTCTAGATTTCAGTTAGAAACGTATGAACGAAGAGTGGACGTAAGACAGAAAGAGACTGACATTTTCATTTCACTACTACTTCGCACTCACAAGTTTTCATCATGGACGGAAAAACTGAAAAAAGTACTACAAAATTAAACAAAATGAAGAAAGAAGAAACAAAGGAAGGAGCCAAACCAGTTGACTCAAAAAAACTTGATGTGGTCAAACAAAATCAAAATGGTGAGTTTCCATTTAAAAATTTTATTATTTCAATTTCAAGTTGTTACTTTGTCATTAATTCGAAGAAACTGAATTGTCTTGATTGAAAAATAAGTCAGCATTTGTATTGGTTATTTGGAGAAGAATATCTTGCTTGTATAGTTAACTAAAATTGTTAAAATGTTAAAAAGCTGCGAGTGAAAGTTAGAAAAGGGAAGTACTGCTTACAATTAGATGCTAGAGTTGGGCTACTTATATTTACATATTTATGCTTAGATATTCAGTTTTGCAGAAATTGGAGTGGATAAGAGCATAAATATGAATGAAAATCATGTTTTGAAGATTAGTTAATGCTTTCATCTTTCGCTCAAAGTTATAAGAAAAATTAGCACTCAAATTAATTAACAAAGTAAAGCCATTGTTCAGACTTGGGCCAATCCATCCTTTCCAATACTTGGGTGAAATCCTTTTGAAAAGTATTTAAGTATTTAAGTACAAATACTGAAATACACCAGAAAAATCTTAGAAGTGCTTAAATACAAATACAAATCCTTCGGCAAAACTTGAAAAGTACTTAAGTACAATTACAAATATTACAAATACTTTGAAAAATTTCAGAAGTATTAAAGTACAAGTACAAATACGGATTTCTACTTGTACTTAAATACTTTTACATTTTTTCAAAGTATTTGTAATTGTACTTAGGTACTTTTCAAAATTTGTGTTTGTATTCAAGTACTTTTGAGATTACACTGATGTATTTGCACCTGTACTTAAATACTTTTGAAAAGGATGTGAAACGAAGTTTAACATATATAAATACAAATGCATTATGTGTTTAAATACAAAATACTAACTACAAATACGTCTATGTATGTGTACTTTTATTGACTTATATTTAGTATTTGTAATTGTACTTAAGTACTTCTCAAGATTTGCCGAAGGATTTGTATTTGTATTTAAGTACTTCTAAGATTTTTCTGGTGTATTTGTACTTGTACTTAAATACTTTTCATAAGGATTTGACCCAAGTCTGCCATTGCATTGTTGTGTTCCACGTCGTGGTCCTAGTCAAACATCACAGTGCTTTTCTCGTGATTCTTCTTGTAGGTTGGTTAATAGGCAACACCCATTTGGTCGACGAATTACAATTTGCATCGTGAAGATGCAAAAAATCCACGCCATTGTGTAAAACGTCTCTGTACTGCATTCTAAGTTGCATTCTCGATTCTATCCAATCCGACATTCAGTTATTCATTTTATTAGTTTGAGGAATATAGTTTTAAGGTCGACGGTGACAATATCCAAAATATGACATGGCTTGCTCACTCTAACTTGACTAACAGAATTGTGTAACTTTTGCGATTAGGTACGGCTGAAGCTGTGGAAAATATTCGTCCGAATGACGCTGGAGGCGAAACTGAACAAAAAAGTTTGATTGTAAACCTCAAATCACTCTCCAAGAACCCAAAAATGAGAGTTTGGAAATCGAACCTAAATCGGAATAAAGTGACGAACAAGTTGGAGGATTCATCCAGTTCCAGCATTGAATCCACTGATTTCTCCTCTCGAACGTTCTCGTCAACTACGAGTTCTGGCTCTCTTATGGATACACCCGACTCTTCAGAGAGTGATAACGGCCAAGAAAGGGCTAAAACAAATTATCCAAGACGTTTGAAAAAAGTGCTTCGAAAGAAGCCAGCCCAGAAGCCCATTAAGAAACCTGTTGTTGTTGTTGTCGTCCAACGAAAGAAGCCCAGACGCATTAAGAAACCTGCTGTTGTCGCCGAAGGAAATGAGTTGACTGAGAAGGTTCAATTGGCCTGGGATTGGGGTGGTAAATATTTGGTGGACACAATCCTTGATACACGCGTCGAGGCTGATGGAACAAGATCCTACTTGATTAAGTGGAAACGCCATGCGGGGTAAGTCATCACTTTTTAAATATTAATTCTAAAAATTACTACATCCATCTCATAATTGATCCAAATCCAATTTTCTTTTTAATTTGTAGTCAACGCAATACTTGGGAACCCGCTGATAGCATTTCTTCAGACTTTGTCACTCGTTTTGAGAAGATGACGATGGCAGAGAATAAAAATCCTAAACCTGAAGAATCGACAGAAGGCACACCAAATGGGAAATCTACAAAATATGATGAGGTAAGAAACACTTTTCGAATAGAATCTTAGAATATGCTCCGTATGCATGCGATTTTTTAGCGACCACTTACAATGAGTCACGATTATTGAGAGAATGTAATTTGTAATTCGTAATTTCAGGGCAATCAAACCATAATTCCTGTGACGAATCTGGCAGGTCGACGAGTCCGAACTATTCGTGCCATGACTCAATATCGAAAGAAGATGTTTTTCATTGTTGGATTCGTGGGAGAAGACCCTGATTGTTACTCAGTCGTCAAAGGTGAAGACATGAAGGCCATTTTCCCGCAAGAAGTGATCAGTTTCTACGAAGAACGAATGTTTTTGGCACCATTGGAAGACTTGTTTGTCGACAACAACATCCAAATGGATTCTGAGTAGAAATGAATATGTAGACCGGATTTTTTTCTTCATCTACTTTAATATTATCATTATTATTTCATATTTCTTAAAATTTATCTGATAATACTTTCATAAAACAGATCGGGTATTTTTTTCTTCATCATTATTATTATTTCCTATTTCTTAAAATTGATCTAATACTTTCATAAAACAGATCTGACTAAGGATTTCTACATTTTTGACTCTTGATTTTTTCAGAATTTCATGTAATAACATTTTCTGTTCTGTTGTTGGATTTCAATTGTATTTTATTTACTCATAACCTTTTCCACCGCACCATAAAATCATGATGCTGGGCGCAGCAAGATTTGCATAACAATTTATCTAAAATGTATTTATATGATTTTGTGCTTGACTAGGAATTTCACACATGACAGACACTCAAACATTGACATTCGTCTTAGAGTCATGAACTTAGACAAACATCACGTATTTTTTTTTAGAGATTTGTTAGCATTGCATTTTTCGTTTAGATTTAGCATTGGAAATTGGAAAGTAAAACCTAGTGAGGGAAAAACTGTAAAAGTCAATCTAAATTCTAAACCTCCAAAAATTATTTTAAAAGAAATAGCACAATTCGTACTTTCTCGAGTTTTGCACCTAATAGCTCACTATATCCCTATCTTTAGATAAATTGTAGAAAATGTATATCTCATTTTTCTAGTAGTTCAATGCAATGCAATGGTTCACTCAAACTTGAGTTGTCTTTGTCTCTGGGCCAATTTTTCATGATTCTAAATCTAAATCATTGAACAATTTTTGATGCGGGAAATATTGCCCGGATTTCAAATTCAAAATCATTCACTTAAGAATATTTTCAAAAAGAAATTCCAACCCCGAATTCAATTTTTGTATTTGTTTTGTATTTGGTCATAAGTGACGTGACAGCTGCTTGGCATGCTAGAGGTCAAGGTCAAGGTCCAAATTGTGACTGGTGAAAAATGAAAATTACCTAAGTAAATATCCAGATGAAAACAAACACACTGCTCCCTTCCTGTGCGTGTTCGGTGAATAGATTTTAACTAATTCTACCACAAAAATACTGATTAATTAATTTTTTCGACTGACATTGACAACTGACGACTCAAGAGTCGTGATGGATCTCCAGTGGTCACCACTTGACCCGGACCATTTGATCACTTGGGCACAAGACATTTCATTGTACCGAATTGAAGAATGTCTATTCCCAACACAAACTCCTCCAGCAGGTAAATTGGTATACGTATTCCTTAGTAGTAATTAAGGTACAACAAGGCTGTCCTTGCTGCCTCGCTGTAGTGAGAATTTAATTCATCGTCATTCACATCACATACATTTCGCAGACCAAATGGAAAAGTCCTTAATTTATTTTTGATACGTGAACATCAATATGTGTTTTCTGGAATCATTGGTTTTAATTTTAATGTTCTGTTTTTTAGCTTCCGTTCCAATCTCTGCTACTAAAATTGCAATATTGTCTGCTAAACTTGGTGAGTACCCTGGCGTCCGTGCAGTTGATGCTTATCCTGGAACAGATGCGGAAGAAATGATAGCAATAGGACTCGCCAACGGGAAAATTGTTCTTTCTTCATTCGGAGCTAGTCTTATTTCAAAGGAATTTGGTAATTTTTACATTCAACACAAATTACTATTACTAATTAAGTATCCAAACTTCTAAAATTATGCACTGTTTTTCTAAAACAAAATTCCATTTAGTCCCAAAGCATCCGAGAGTAATCAATATACTCAGCTGGAACAAGAATTCTCCGAATTTACTCGGCGTAGGGTTTGACAAGTCTCGATCTGATTATGCCGTGGCAGTTTGGGATATTGGGACTGGGAATAAATTCGTGAACAGTGGAATTCATTCCGATTCTCTACGTCCGGTCATGGAGCTTGGAAACTCAGAGACAGCACAATCAATTGAATGGGTCACTAGAGATACTCTATTAGTTGGAATGAACGGGAAACACATCAAATTGTTTGACCTAAGAGGTAATCCTGTAACTGTAAACTGGTTTAAATTCTTAGTTTTTTTTCAAATTAAATGCACCGACAATTAAATTACGCAGCGGAATGGTGTAAATTACCTTAGGAGTAGAGAAATAATTCAAATGAGATAATTGGACTGACGATGCTTTAAAATAATTTTATTACAGACTCACAAGCAAAATTGGAAAGGACAGCGGCTACAAAAGCTGTTTATGGAATTTGCATTGATGGAAATGGGAATCACAGAGTGGCCTCGTTCGCGGAGAATCAAGTCAATGTTTGGGATATGAGGAATTTTGATAAACCATTTGTTGTACTTAATCATTCCAAGCAAATCAATAGAATTGGATGGTGTCCAACAAGGTATGTATTGAGAAAAGTGTTTTCTGCCTGAAAAGTGATCATTTTTAGACAATGGTCGATCACTCAGGGCGAATTTTCGTCCAGATTAATATCATTGTGTACAATTTTTAGTTTTTAATTTTTCATAAAACTATATTTTAGGTCGGGTTTACTTGCCTGCCTAGAAAGGGACTGTGCGTCAATTCAAGTGCACGATGTTCATCATGCCACTTTGGCCTCAGAGGACGGAGAACCTGCTGTTCTTGAGCGTCGACATACTCCAACATATCTTACGGCATCCCAAACTTTAGTAGCAAGTCCTGGTTCAATTCTTTCAGCCTTTGCCTGGCATCCTACAGAAGAAAATTTGATAACGACTGTCAGCGTTAACGGTAAATTAAGTTAATACTAAATGTACTCCCACTAGTATTTGTTCATTTAAAAATAATTGGTCGCCAGATGCACGGAAAAGATAGAAGCTTTCAGCTTTTCGAATTTCTAACCTTTTTGGGAAATATCATGTTCGTTAAACTAATTCTGATCAATCTATATCTATGCATTTGCTAGATAAATATTTTTAGCTGGCATTTACATTATCTATTTTTTTTCAGGAGTTCTATGGAATTCAATCGTACATGAAAGGATTACACTCAACTGGTCCACAACATCAAAACTTGGATGGTCAAATGGGAAGAAAGTTATTCAATATATTGATAATACAGACACAGTTTACAATTCACTGGATGATATTTCTGTAAAAATGAAGCAGCGAGCTGTTGCTGGGTATGGACTGAAAGTAAGACACAACGATTATTCCTGATTGCATAGTATTTAATATACGAATGAATATTTTCCTTTCTATCTTTATTGTTTATTAGGCAAACTTAAGGGACAATTCAGGATTTGTGGCAGAGTATGATATTTTACGGCGTCTTTGGAATTGGTTGGAATTTAGTCGAGTTTTAATTGAGAAAGAAAAATATCGAGTACCAGCAATTGGTACATTAAAATTCCCCGGGATTCGTAATATTCTACGGATCAACACTGCTCCAGGTGTGACTGCAAATCCAATGAAGTCTGATGTCCTTCATAATAGTTCCTTTGAATTACACAACAATAAAACATACAGGTTAGCTCAGTTCCTAATTTTTTTATGGATCAGTGGTGCCGTATATTAGAAATGCGGTGAATGTACACTTTTCAGTGTGTTATTTCTGTTTTTAACTTTTAACTTGACAGGAGTGAAGAAAGGAGTCTTGCTCAATTACTCTGTGGGTGGGGGACTGACCCAAGTTTAGGTATTTTAGAAGATCCTGCAAATTCTCCGACACGAAAAGCTGCCATTGCCCTATTCCATTTAAAACTCCGACAATGTATCAAATTATTGAGTGAGTCTGGACATTCTATTGTGGCCATGGCCATCGCTGGTTTTACGGATGATAGGAGTTCACTATGGAGAGAAATGGCCCAAACTAATTGTACTCAACTTGATGATCCATACATTCGTGCTATTTTTGCATTTTTGACTGAATCTGATGGAAATTATGATACTATCTTGGTAGGTTTTTGTTTTACAACTTTTCATCTACGCATCCTTTCATTTATAGGAACGGGGCGTCTAGATGGATTTTATCTCCTGTATTCTGAACAACCTTTGTGAGGGAACCGTCACAGAAATCCTAAGTTTCGGACTTGTTCATTACACAGGGGGTGGGCAGGGGGGTATCCCTTTCTGTTCGAATCACCTGATAATCGACGTGGTGGTTGACCTATCGATCCTGAATAATGTTTAAATGGACTTAATGGACCACTAAAAGTTTAAGAGCCGCGCTTTAGACGTCCAACATTGGATGTGGATGTATACTTATTTTTCTAATGTCTCATTCCGAGAGCGCTAGACCGTTTAGGAATTAGGAATATCTCATCCGTCTGAGCCAACGACTCTTCTCAATTATATTGAATGTTGAATGTCCAATTCCTTTGGACATCCAGCATTCAATATACCCAACCCATTATCACAATTTCCCAACCCGACCACTTACGTAGTCGGCGTGTGTCCGTTAAATTAACATATCCAAAACGGTTAGGATTTTCTGGATGGTTCCTTCACAGAAGTTGTTCAGGAGGTCATGGGCTACAGACCTACAGCATATCAAAATCTGAGCCAAATTCGTCTGAGCGTCCGGCGACCGTCCCATTCCCATATTACCCATCTAGCGCGTCCGGTCTCTTAAATATTAAAATAATATTATTTTTGTGTAATTTTACAGAATGAAGTTGGACTCGCTATTGCTGATCGTGTTGGTTTCGCTTGTTCATTTCTTCCGGATGCTAAACTTATTAGTTATATTCAGGAACTGACGATCGAGTTGACGAATTCCGGCAATTTGGACGGTCTTCTTTTAACAGGTAAAGTCAAACAGGAGTTTTTTTCTCATGCTAGAATAACAGATCTCTCAGGATCAATTAGGAATTGTATTTTGTATTATTACTTATTTATAGGAATGACGCCGAATTCCCTTCCTCTACTACAATGTTATTTAGACATGACTGCAGATGTTCAGACGGTCTCATTGTTAGCCATACGGACAATGGCCCAAGATATTCCAGACAGTTTTCTCTTGAAGTTTTGGATAGAACGATACAGGTAAGGAAACAATAGTGTTTACTCTGTGCCCGTGCTCGTATGACATTTCAACTTTCAATTCATCAGAAAAATATTAAAATTTCAGAGATCTCTTGAACTCATGGATGCTTTGGGAGTGTCGTGCTGAGTTTGACATTGTTAAAAATACAAATAATTCAGCCCTTATTCCTCCAGCTGAAGTTACAGTTTCCTGCAATTTCTGTGGTAAAAATATTTCACCTGCCGGACTCGGGGGACCGACAAGAACGGCTCAATTATTTTCACGATTCACTACATCAAATACTAAAATTAAGGTGAAAGTCTTGCATTCGAGAAAAGTCAAAAGATTTGATATGATATTCAGGGATTAACAAATGTCAATTAATGGGTGCGGTGCAATGTGTGTATTTCCATAGCTGTCATGCTGTCCAAGTTGTCGAAAACCACTCCCAAGATGTGCCATTTGTCTAACCCACATGGGAACTGTTCTTGCAACAGGTCTGGAAAGAAACAAAGGGAGAGAACTCCCTAAAATTGGAACTTGTGCTCCTTCTGCTGAAGCTTTGTCCTGGTATACTTGGTGTCAAACTTGTAGACACGGAGGTCACACTATTCATCTTCAACAATGGTTTAGGTAAGTCACAAAACAATATTCAATTCATGGTTCGAATGAATAAGTAAATATTTCATGTGAGTATTTTATTCAGGAATCAAATGGAATGCCCTGTCACAGGGTGTACGTGCAAATGCATCACACTAGACAGAGTAATCGAATTCTCTGGGAACTAGTTTTATAAATTGTTTACTACTTCAGAAAAATATATTTAGAATAAATACAAAATATAATATACACGAAGGCTTGAAACTAAAAGTAATAAAATATTTCGTTAATTATAGTTAGAATTAACATCTGGTTTGTCACAAAATCATCGTTTGCGCTCTCCAGAGATATTGTGGATGAAACAATCCAATCATCCAAACTTTATGATAATCATTAGTTTTATTTTATAAATATCATTCAACTCGGAAGAACTTCTGAGAAACTCGATTATAGTAGACACTCTGAAAAAAAAAACAAATCATTTGAATTATTCAAAAGGCACTCTGTCTTCAAGTACTACATCTTAATATGGGAAGAACGCCCACTCGACACGAAATCATTTTTTTAAATGGGAGACACCAATACTGTTCTTTAATGAACGACTAGAGTGTAAATGTACTGCACCGTTTCCAAATTCCACAGACAGAAGTACCCATGACAGTAAAATCCTTACCATACAGTACTGATATGTTGATGCTCTATCGTGTGTTATAGGTACAGGCATACATATCGGGATGATACTTGGTGATGCCTTATCACTTACACAGGGTTGAGTGCCTTGGATGTTGTTACTGTGGAATCTCTATATATCAACCTCCCCTATATCGTACACCTCTCTATACCGACCAGTATGTGAGGAACGCAAGAACTCCCTTTGCCTACACTTCTCTGTTATTCCACTTTCTGTATATTAAACTTTCTCTTTATTGGACACATTTTGGTGGAATTTTCGAGTTCGGTATAGAGAGAGTCCACTGTAACTTAAAAAGTGGCTTCCTTGTGC
>JAQGCB010001492.1:0-14343 GCA_034698835.1 Protaphorura tricampata
TTTTTCGCAAAAAACTAAAAAAGTACCCGGGGGGAATGTTCTTGGGAGCTCACATAAAAATTTTGAAGTCAATCGGTCAATACACTTCGCCACAAAAGACATGTAAAGGAGACCGAATTCTACCAGTTTGGCCCCTCCCACCCTCGAAAGGGGCAGGGCAAAAAATTTGGAAAAATTATTTTTAGCTTACCTTCCTTAGTACTATCGAATGTGACAAGTCTCAATTCAATCGGTTGACCCCCAGCCTACCTTTTTTTCTGACCTGTCGATTTCACTTATAGTTACTCACTAGATTAAATCCTACCTAACTCTAACTGACTTACCTAGCTGTATTTGCAAAGGAGAATCCTCCGGTGGTAGGAACCTCCGCCATGACTGGGCCCATCATATTAATCCGTGGATTTGTTTCAATAAAATTTTAAGGTCACAAAGGTCACGAACGAGTGGTCAGAATTTCCGAATTGCAGAAAGAATTAAATAATTTCTGTGTAATTTTTTGACCGAATGACTTGCCGGAGCGACACAACTGAAATTGAATCCAAAATTACAAGTCATTCCCGCGGCCGAGAAATTTGGACCAGAAATTTTCAAACCACAGATGGCCGAAGTGGTGCCAGAAATTAGTGATGGGAAAAATTCACAAAGTCAACATTTGAGTGGAATTTTGTACATTGTTTTGTTTTTGTATACCGTAAAATGCCGAATAAGAACCCGGGTTAGTATTCAAATTCACCACCTCCAGACCCGATTTGTATTTGAGACCCGGTTTCTATTTCTTTCATAGCGTGGTTGACCCGGTTAGTATTCGAGTCCCGCAGTTACTATTCGGGACCAGTTCTTATTCGGTATTTTACGGTGTTTGTACATTTTGTATAAGTAATCGTTTAATAAATTCAAAACTCTGATTTTTTTTTGTTTCCAACTGTTAAACACTTGACACGTGAAAAATCCAACGTGTATCCGTACATAATAGTTTTCATGCGATTTTTTATGCGATTCATATACCATACTCCATACTCCTACTAATCCAAAAAAACGTCGAGACAGGCATGACCTGAAAAGTATCAATGTTTCCCCACGATTCCATTCCATTCCTTTTTTTTTAAATTTTAATAAACAACCAAGATGAGGAAATATTTTCTAACAATTGACTTCAAAAGTTTTCAATATTGTTTCTCAATGTATGTGAATCAAATGCAAATTAAATGGAAACGAAGCTATATCCTTTTGTATTTGTACTTGTCATATAAAACTAATTTATGGTTTTTAAAAATGGATCTTTGGAGATGAACACGGGTCTCATATCCGGCATTCCATTCCCGTAATTCCTCCAAAATTTTGGTCACGTCGAATACATTCTCCAATTTTAGAACAGACCCATTCAAAAACAACTTGTGGTTGTATGCTTGCAAGTTGGAAGTGAAGCCTCATGAAAAGAAAAGGGTTCACCATCACCATTTCAACATTTTCAAGTTTCAACCGTTATTCTCAAATATAGCATTTTGGGTTTATGAAGTAGAACCGAGCATTTTATTTGGTGGCACAGTCTACATTACAAGTGCAACTAATCTTACAAAAGTCTTGAATATTTTTCATTTCGACCCCAGAAATTGGTACAGTTTAACGCACACCGCACCGCACCGGCAGACCTTAGATTTCCAGACTTAAAGATGAAGAAAAACGCATTTTTGATCATTATGCAAGTTCTCTGCGCCGAAAATTCCATCAATACAAAGTAAGACTAGACACCGAGACTAGACTAGTCAATCGAAATGAAACAGCATGCCGTGATAAAAATATTTCCAGAAGTCATTCATCCAAGTTCGTACCGCGCCAGCCGGAATTTTGTATGGTAATTAATAGGCTAGACTGGAAGGTATTTGAGGGAATTGTATAAAGGCGATGAGAAGGTTAAAGTAATGCCAGGTAGGAAATAATTATTATCACAAAGCGACTAAGACTCGTGGAGCAAAAGACCCTCAGTGCATTTTGTGTAGAAGACCTGTCCTGACCTGTCCTCGCCTGAGAATTTAATTTAAATACAATCATGTCGGAGAAAGAAAAACCAGTGTAAGTTTTTAAAACTTTCAAACATGAAAGTACATTATAAATAATCTTTTTTCCCCGACATGATTGTATTTAAATTCTAAATAATCTTACTTACACATATTTTTAATCGTTTCCAGTGATTTGTCAAAACAATGCATTCATTTACCATCAACGAACGCGCAGCAAGAAATCCAGCGTCTTAAGCGTGAAAGGACTGCTGCAGCTGATCTTGCGAAGGAATTAAAAAAAAGAATGGACGCTCAACTACAGATCGAGAAGGATTTGTCCGAGGAAATACGCATATTGGAAGGTAAGTAAAAGTAATCAATCAATTTTTATACATGCCCAATATCAAAGTATGGTTGTAGATAATAGTACACTGACCACTAACGAATGCAACAAACTAATTAAAGTCAGTTATTTAATTGGTTGCAAATATCTAGAAACGACGGGTTTTTTTCTTGTGGCAAGTGTATTTCTGCGATGACCGTGTAGCACGAGTATATCTTGGACCCTGTAATATTAGAACTTTCTTTGTTTCGTTTTAATCTGACCTAAAGTATATTTTGATAATTCCCCTACAGAATCGGGTTGATATTTGGACTGACTTCCTATCATTTCATCCTAACACACATCGCAATCGCAACTGTTTGTGAAGAAGATTTTTTTTTCTAAATTTCGTTTTTTGTCAAGGCCAATTCATTCAATAAATAATTGATATTTCATAATTCAATTGCTGACCAGTTCTACTTATTTGATATTACGCAGAGATCGAAAATATTTTTTTCCTTGAAGTACTAGGTTTAGGTTCAGTATAAATACGAATATCTATAAGATTATTGGGTTTGTCTGTGGGTTTGTTTAATCAAATGGATGTAAAATCTTGACTCAAAAGAAAGTCTGACTTGCAAGCAGCCCCCGTAATTGCAGTAGCCCAGTTGCTATTAAAATAACTGTTTACACGGAATGACAGCAACAGGAAGTAATCTGTCTAATTTCAATTTCATTGACTAAGTAGTGAACCAAAGTGTTTGCTTTGGTTCTGGTCCACCCTGTAAAGATTAATATTTCATGAATATTCAACACTGGGTAAAACAATTACATGTTAAATCAAACTCGTCTTCTCTTGTGAAAAACTGAAGTGATGAGCGACAACTCAAGTTGCAACTTGCTTTTGCAAGTAGACACAAAAGGTTGCGATTTTTATGACTTTCGGGTCATGTTAAACGGGAGGAAGAAAAATGCTTCCATTAGCTTTAATTTTATTTTAAGACAATGATATAATTGTGAGTCAGTCTATTTGGAGTTAGTCAGACACAGAATCTCAACTAATCAACACTCAACTAATCAATCAATAAAAACGACAAACTGTACAATTCACAAATTCATTAAGTTCCTCTTTTCTGTTTCAATTTATTTCTTCAAAGTTACACCTTAATTGGTTCAACACGACAACTGACAAATCATTCAATTTTATTTTTTTTTAAATACGACTTCCAATTCCAATACGAAGATTCAACTTTTCTACTAGTACGACGCAGACAATTTCTAACACCGAATGTAATTGCAAGGTATTTCCAGTGTATTATTACATACAAGTTGAAAATCGAAAGTGAGTTAATATTTTATCCGTTTTCATTGAAAGGTCCACAATGGCGATACCATTCACATCATCTCCTACTCCCTACGAGAGAATTTCGATCTATATTACAGGAACCCTGGTGCTGAAAGTGGTGATAATATTAATAACCTCTTGCTTGGCAGCATATTCTCTCTCTGCTCATTGGAAACTGGAGGAACTCGTGGAGAAAAACCAGGGCTTGAAGAATGAATTATTTAATGAGACAGTTTCGTTTCAAGTTTTCCAAGACCAGTGTAGAGATGAGAAAAGGGAATTACTTGAAGATAAATTAAAAGATGAGGCGTTGATCAGAAGAAAAGATGAACTCATTGATTCACAGAAGGAGGAGAACGCAGATCTTAAGGCTAAGATGATTATCAAAACTAACAATGAAGTACATTGGAAAATGGAAGCTGATAAATTCGAGACCAGACTGAACCAATCATTGTTTCAAAAGTGGAAAGAATTGTTCGCATTCTGTCTTCAGGCTGTGGGGCAGAACCTGGAGGCTGCGAAATTGCTCGGCGTCGGCGGTGCAGTTATTTTCTTGTTGGGCATAATCTTCGGTTTCAAAGTAAATAGGGGAAAATAGTTTAGATACATTTATTCAGTCATAAATCTTTCTATAGTACAAATACTTCTTTCAGTATGAAATCGATCTAACTTGTTCTGATTAAATGATTAAGAATATAAGTTAATTTCAAAACTAACTAATACATTTCAAACAAAAATCCAACTAATTTTGACACTTAAAATATAAGTCAGTTCTGGCTGTTCGAACAGTATGTAGTAGTAAATCTATCGATGTTTCGTGTTATGGTCTTGGGTTCAATAAAATTCTACAATTCGAATACTTTTTTAATTTATTGGAACACATTATTCGAAAACAGTTAACAGAGTAAGCGTGCATTAAATTTGAATGTCTTTACGTGGTAACAAATCTTGGATTTCGATAAAAACTTATTCGGATTCTGCAAGGCAAATCGGGCAAAATTAAATACATCTGGGTTAATATGGTTTTGAAATTAGTATTATCTAATCACAGTTAGTTATCTATCTCAACTCTTGGATTTCATTACCAAATTACAAATTTCAGGTCACACTTTTCCAAAAATGTTTGAAAAGTATAATGATTCTCTAAATTTTCAAGGAGGACCCATTATAGGCAAATCAATTTTGCCAATGCTACACTCGGTTTATAATATTTTGCACGTGAAAGGAAAAGGATTGAATCTTTCCAAAAGAAAATATGGACTAAGAAACACATTAAACTACCTGAATAATATAATAATCCAATACCAAGAATACGTTATGTTGTACATAGCTAGTCCTCACCACTAAAAACTAGAATTATCATTAAATTAATTGACGCATTTACATTTTGCAATTTTAAAGACGCGTCGGTTCGGTGGAAAACATCCATTTATCTGACTGAGTTCAGGTACACATTATGATTCCTTAATTGTTATTGACTTGTTGGGAGCTGTATATTCACAAACAATTGCGTTTTTAAAGTCTCAGGGTGAAGGGCGTATTTAAATTCAAATCATTGT
Organism: Protaphorura tricampata; assembly: GCA_034698835.1. Lineage (NCBI taxonomy): Eukaryota > Metazoa > Arthropoda > Collembola > Poduromorpha > Onychiuridae > Protaphorura > Protaphorura tricampata. Next base: position 5,224 of record JAQGCB010001492.1, read on the forward strand.
AAACATGCATCCTCCTTCCAATCTTCAAAGATGATTCACTTTCTCTGTTTAGTCCAAGTTGAGTTGGCAAGTTCAAGTCTGAGAAGTTCAAGATAATTGGCCCAAATTATTTCCGACTAGACTTTTCCATACGCTTTACACCAAAATTCTGTTGGAATTCATGAAAAATGAAAGGTTTAGGGATATTCGTAACACTTCTTCCTTTTGTTGGACATCTGGGACTATTGGCAGGTAAAGAACCTATACTAAAAATTTACAATTTAAATATGCTGCCAAGAAACTGGGCTGAGACTACTGTGGGTTTTACCTGTAATATGCAGACTTTTACTTTTCTGGACATGTGAAATTGTTATCCATCTTTGTCGGGACACAACGTATTTAATTTTCTAAACATTTCATTTTTGTAGGTGCCAGTGGCTTTTTCAGTCTACAACTGTCGGAATTCGAAATGCTGAGCCCACAAGAAAATCTGCAAAGTCTAAGATTGACTCCAGGTTCAATCGAAGGTATTGATTTGAGACTGGCATCTTCATCTCTTTGTGGGGTACAAGAAAATACACTCAACAATAGAACCTTGAATCTTGAACAATGGTCTCTATTAGGAGAAAAGAAAACGCGGACTCATGAATATCAATGGGACAATCATTTATTAGTGGATGATTGTGACGCCATGTTTCGATATCTGAGTGGAACATTGGTCGAAGTGCCTTGCGTCCTTGTGGAGCTCGGGATTAAAGAAATTACATGGTTTTAATATGTAAAAATGTTTAATGATGTCTCAAAAATGTATATTCTGACACTGTGACATTAAAACGATATGACTTTTTGAATTATAATTACCGTGGACTTCGTTTGTACCTCTCTGGTCAGATGAACTCCTACTTTATACTTATTTCATCTAAAACTATCACGTGTGAAAAAATAAGTGTAGGGGTGTAGGGCAATCCACTGATTTAATCAATCATAGCGTGTGCGAAAAATGTATGGACCTCAACTCTTATATTCATCTCTGTACAAAATAATACAATATTGACAAGAATTTCCCAGGAAATGCTTGAAAATTAATTGACACTCATTAGTGTAAACTATTACGCATAGAACTTCTGTTTATTTCCAAATAATTATAAAACTTATTTCAGTAATAACGCGATTAGTCACAAATAGACATTCCTACTGAAAACACATACAATGACGAATTGACAATTCCGATTGCGCCATGCTACTACTATAGACAGGTATTAATCTCGCTACGTCTCATAAGTGGTGCCAAAGTATAGCTAATTAATTCAATTAGCTTGAACATCACTTCAACTATGCTGCATGCCGATTCAAAACCCTTTTATCTAACCGACAGAACATGCGACATTTATAACGTTTATTTCTTTGGAAAAAATCGGCTTTAAAAAAATTCTGCGGAAATTCAGGTGTGTTCTTTAATTATAGGTATTCTGCCGTACTGACTCTATCGCTATTCACATTACCGCAGATTATTTTTCACATGAGTACATATAAATGACGGAAAGTGGTACTAAAACTTATCACTGTGTAAACTAAAACAACCAAGGCTAATTTAATAACACAAGGACAGACAATTTGGGCACATCTTCATTTTCACCATGAGAGGTAAACGGTATTTGATCTTAATTGTCAATTTCAATTTATTCCCAGCAAAATAGGCCCAGTTTTCCAGTAATAAAGCTAATAAAAAATTTGGCATTATTTTTGCATTTTTTTTGCTTATTTTGAAATTGACCATATTTTTTATTTCAGGAATGCTTCTATGTTCTATCTTCGTATTATTTATTGCGAACTACTGTTATGCTTCTGAATTCGGTGGATCCGGAGACCCGATCCGTGAACCAAAACCTGGTGGCCCAAGACCCCAACATTCATATAGATTCGTATCAGAGGTTGATGGACCAGTGAAAATCGACTGCACGTCCCCTAGTCATGGGAATTGGAACGCGACACTCCTTCCAGGCAATCGTGTGTCCAATTACTTTTATAGATATCCAATTTGGACATGTGACTATGAATATGGAGATCGTTACATTAGTCGGATGGACGTTTATGGAGGAGAAAAGGGATACAGTTTTAATTTGTTTTTCTTCAGAGAAGATGGGATTTACAATCGGACTGGTTATAATGCTGATGAATTCGTCTTCCAACTTGATCAAAAATGGTTGACAGAAGAAACACCAGAGCCAGAATTTGAATGCAAACAAGAAGGGAAATTCCGTGACCCGAAGGACTGTAATATCTTCCACGTTTGTCAACCTTATGAGGGTGGCTTCGTTCATGATAAGTTTAATTGCCCTTCAGGTACAGTTTATTGTGAAGACCAAGATGTATGTGGATGGGAAACGGATTGTCCCTGTTTTAATTAATATTATGAACAAAAACATTGAATCAGACGAATTTATGCTACCGATTGGACGTTTTAGATTAAATCAAATGTAAATTCTTTCAGAATGCTTGCGTATCAAAATATTTCACACCATGTTTTTATTAGATTAATATTAAAAGTCTATTTATTTACAGTGGTCAAAATATAATTCAATAGTAGATACAGCGGACTCTCTATATACCGAATTCGAAAAATGCACCAAAATGTGTCCAATAAAGAGAAAGTTTCATATACAGAAAGTGGAATAACAAACAAGTACAATGCAAAGGGATTCCTGACATTCTGGTCCGTATAGAGAGGTGTACGATATAGGGGAGGCTAATAAAATAGAGATTCCATTGTAGTACAAGTAAAATCTGTAATTCGATATTGACATGCAAAATTGAAATGATTTTACATCATAATTCAAAATTGAGGTTAAATAAGTCCAAATTGGCATCAGTGCGTTTCCCAAATAATTTATTAACGCTTGGGTTCTTCGTATAAGAATGTATACCTCCAGCGAGATGAACTTTCCCCTTTATGAATGCGTTTATGATCCACTAATTTGTACCCACATTCCAGAAACTTGACTCGAATGACAATGGCTGGAACAATTTTTGATTGAAAGACAATGCAATTCCATGCTGTACTTTCACGGGTCTTTGGTGGTGCTTCTTTACAACAAGAATTGAGGAATTCCAGGATTTGTTCTCTCCTTTGCCATTCAACTCCAGCAGAAACGACAATTTTCAATTCATTACTTGCTCTAACTTGGTAGTCACAGACTTCCTCCATTTGAATCCAGCTCATTTTCTATTCAAAATATCGCAATTGACTGATTAATCGCCGGGTGTCTACTAAATGCCCCGTCTATATTCCCATTACGCTTATGGAGAAAGTGGTGAAAGTCTGTGAAGTCCGACTCTTCCGTGACAAATAAGAGTCCGGGATTCTAATATGTAATTTACGGTATTGTACGCTCGGGTACAATATACCGGAGCAATCTGGATTTAATGATACTTCGCAATTTATTAGCCAGATGTGATTACCTTATATTCTTGAGAGATATCCATATTTGCACAAATACACAAATATGTACAATTTTGATTTTCAAAATGTAATAACCTTCGACATTGTACTAGAGTCACAGTCACACTAACCATAACTGTCACTGTCACACTGAATTCACATCGCACAATTCGCAATTCTACAATGAGGAAGTTCAATGGTAATTTGTTGTGCGAGGAATCTAATCAACTACTTCCTTCATTCGTCGCATGTGACTCAATTTAAACATCGTTGTCCTAAATTTCCACCTAATTGCTTTGACCCTGCAAATTATACGGAGATCAAAATATTCAGAATCAATTTAATCGTGGATAAAAAATACATATGCGCTGCTGGCTCACAGTGCAGTAGTGTCATCATCTCAGGGTGCGGGTGTAAGCAAAATGTAGTTATACACAATAATTGGTATTCATCGAAAGGATAAGGAATTGTCGAGAAATCTCAGCGTCTTTCTTGTGTATAATGTAAATAAATGTAAATGGACACATATTTTACGTACATTTTGAATTTCTAATTAATTTTATTCAAATATTTTATACACAATATCATAAAGTCATACTTAATGATTTGATATTTTAATTTAAGATACCACTGATCGGCACTTCTCGAATGACTCGTTTAGCGCATAGATTCTTCATGAACAAATAAGTACCTCCAGCGTGAAAAATGATCTCCCCTAAATACTGGTTTATGGTTCACCAATTTGTACCCGAGTTCCTCAAACTTGAATTGAACCATAATGGCTGGAATATTTTTCGATTCATAAGCAATGAAACTTGTGAAACCCTTATGTTTTGATTCTTTGAAATTTGTGTTGAGGAATTCCTGGATTTTATCCTTTCCCTTCCAATCAACTCCAGGAACAATAATATTCAATTCATTACAAGGTTTAAATTGATATCCACAATCCTCCTCCATTTGAATCCAGTTTGATTTCTATACCAAATATAACTAATACAGTTGAAAATTTTAAAAGTAATCAAATAATCTACTCTAGAATTACCTTCAAATCGTGAGAGTCCATAGCCCGCAGACAAAAATCCTGCCTGTCCGTGTAAATTATAATTTCCTTTGATATTCAGCTCAACGTTCACCTCTCACCAAATCAGCGGTCACACTGACTATCCGTTTTATAATTCACTCATTTTATAAGTGTGGAAATTTGTCAGTTTCTTAGTAATTTTGTCGGAGGAAGTAAAATCTACTTATTTCCTCGTTCGATGCATTTAACTAATATGTATTGCAATTTACTTAGCGAGGTCATAAAATCATAAAACGATACGCCTACGCTTAATTTCGATAAATATTTCGCCGTGATACATTTGTGATTTGTAGGTTTGATAGGCTTGGCTGTATGCATTAGAGAATTAGAGTACCAAGTCATATTTATTTCACTCGTTCCTCAACAAGACTCAGCGTTTCATAAAACATGATGTTCCTACTCGCTGGTACCTCATCACTCAGGTTTTATCCATGCTTATTTGCTCATGAAAAATAAGATACGTTCCTACATACACGTATAATGAGTATGCTAAAGTTTCCTTGCAACTTCGAAATTGAGTGATAATTAAAAACAAAGACCGAATGGAATATACTATACTTAGAATTCAGCAGTTTCTATAGTCCTAATCCCCGAACATATTTTATGTATATTTTTAACTGTTAATTAATTTTATTCGAATACATAGCACACAATATTATCAACTCATCGAAAATTTAAATTAAATGATATTGTAATTAAGGGTTGCCACTGATCAGTTCTCGTTTGACAGCTTAGCGTTTAGACTCTTCGTAAACAAATATATACCTCCAGCGTGATAAAGTATCGCTCTTGTACATTCGTTTATGGTCCGTCAATTTGTACCCAAGTTCCTCAAACTTGGCTCGAACGATAATGGCTGGAATACTTTTTGATTCAAAAACAGTGAAACCCTTATTTTTTGACTCTTTACAATATGAGTTGAGGAATGCCTGGATTTTCTCCTTGTGCTTCCAATCATCCCCAAATCCTGGTACAATAATCTTCAATTCATTACATGCTTTATAGTTGTAGCCACAATCCTCTTCCATTTGAATCCAGCTCAATTTCTATACCAAACCCAACAACCAATAAATGCAGTTGAAAATTTTAAACCTAATAAAATCGAAATAATATTAATTTAGTTTACCTTCAAATCGTAGGAGTCCATAGCTATCAAACACACTCTACAAACTATAATATTTGATATTAAGCTCAGCGCTCCACCTCACCAAATCCTGGGTCATATACTGGCCATCCGGTTTATAATTCACTCATTTTATGAGTGTGGAAATTCGTCAACTCGTTGGTAATAATGTGTAATCTACTGGTTTCTTCATTCCACTCATTCAACCAGTCATGCAATTTACTCAACGAGGTCATAAATTACCAAAAATCGTACACTTTGCGCTACGTTTGATTTCGATATACATTTTGTCACGCATTTGTGATTTGAAGGTCTGCTTGATTGGCTCGCGTACCTAGTTGTTTCACTCGATCCTCGACACAGGGGTGATGCTTTATCACTCAAGTTTAATCTATGCTTATTTGTTCCTGAAAAATAAAATGCGTTACCACATATACATACATACTCAAATATTGAAATGAGTATGCTAATGTAAAATGCTGGAAAGGAACTCTGAAATTGAGTGATAATTAAAAAGAGAGACCGCTCAGAAATTCAATAGCACGGCCCAAAAATCATTAGTTAATTAGCGTAATCATAATTTTCATTTGCTTTTAAGCTTTTAGTATTACAAACGATTAGGGTAGTTAGCCCACCTTTCTCCTATTGTATCAAGATTCATTATTTGCCATATTATGGCAATGTAAATATTTTTCAAAAGGGACCTATTATTTACAATTAAGAAGCAGACTAAATTATAGTTAATTTACTACTGTAAAGTAATTGTGATGATGCAGGGTGGACCAGAAAATGTGGACACACATATTGAACTCTGTTCGGTTTTTTTAACTTTAATAGTTCATGACGCTACACGAGACCGGTGGTCACAGATATTTGAAGGGCACTTGGTACAAGTAGTCTATTAGAGTGCCCTGGTACAAATATGTTGTCTTGTTGTCTACCTAACCTTCCTGCACAATTGACACCAAAGTAAATTAAATGCGTCCTCGTGACCCCTTATTCAAAATTTTAAATAAGTTGAAATATTTCTTGTTCAATTTGCAAGGATTTGCAAGGACTTTCTAATGAACAGGTCTATCTCCAGTAAATCGGACTCAGTTGTTCCACTGCTGGGGTCACATAAAGTGTACCCGCATTTAATGGCCCACCCTGTACAAGTTGATCTCTCTGGATAAAAACTTGTGTATAGATTATGGATTCTTTTTAGTACTTAAGCCCCACTCTTACCAACAGAAGTAAACCTTGAAACTTGCACTTTATTTTTATTTTCTGTTAGTAGTCGCGGCTTAATAAAGTCACTTGTGTGGATTCAATCAACAGTAAACAGGGTGGCAACAAACTTCTATACATGAAATTTTAACTCTACTTCTAGCTCTTTCAACTTAAAAATGAAGGATTGGCTGCAGAAATAATTTGGCTGCTGGTAATTAGTGGCAAGACACCTGCACCACTTCCCGCTTCGCTATGCTTAGTTGGAGAGTCTTCGGGCAGACATTAATTTGTGACGGTTGATTAGTGTGACACCCTTTCAACTCAATATGTATGAGGATTTCCAAACATTTACTTACTAAGCCTTTTTTGGACTGATAATAAGTGAGATGAGATTAAATAACTCATACCGTCGTGTCTCTGTGTATAGGAATGAACAAACATGCGTACAGTTTGTATGAACTTATTACGTGTTATTCCACAGATTACAATTTTACACTTATAAATATATAAAATTATTATTTATCTTGTGACCTGTGAACATACTAGACCAACTATGGGATTTTTCCCCTCCCCGACTTTATTCAATTCGTCACACATTTAATAACAAAGGTAATTTATTCAAATTATTCAGTCCATTGTTTCATAAGTTCTTAAAACCCCTTAAAATTTTTTTTGAACATTTCAATTATGGAGAACGGGCAGGGAAGAGTGTGTCATCGGCAATGTCTAACAATAATTCGAAACATTTTATTACCATCTGCTAATATTGAAAATAATAATTTCTCCATTATAGAAATTTTACAACGATGGGTCTCCAAGAAATGAGCAAGAAGGAGATGAACACTCACGAATACTTGGCTTGGCGAAGACTTCATCTGAGCAAGTCAAAATTGTCAAATTGTATCGAAATGGCTGAAATCATGTCTGCATTTGCCGTGGTAAGTATTAAATATACGACTTTGAACTGGTACCGGTATATTTTAATTTTTAACGTTTTATTTGTAAGGTTGTGACCGTCGAACTCCAAATAAATGATGGAGATGCGAATGAATACCTTCTCACTGCATTCGTGATCACAACGTCATTTCTGGTCGCGTCGTCCATGTTGGCTGTCATGATCTCAACCTGTGTTCTTCCACACATAGAGGCCGTAGCTAAAATGGGAATGATAAGTCAAGTCAGTCAATCTCCTCATGACAAAATGGTTCATTTGATTAACCTTTGTTGGGTTTTAACAAACACGTACGTACTAATACCAACATATGTGTATGCTAAAAATTAGTGAGTCGTAAAATCCACGAAATAATTAATTGCTGATTTTTTTCTTTGCAAATATTTTTAGGGTATCTATTTTCTTATTCACTCTGGATGTGATTCTCATGTGTTGGATCAAGTTTGCTGTTTTTAGTCGAGCAGCTTCGATTGCAGCGACTGTGATCATGGGACCAATTTTGATTATTGTTCTTGTCTTTGGAATAGTTTTTTATCGAAAAATCAACAAACATCAATATGACATTTCTTCAAAAAAATATGATGAGTTGGAAGAAATGAGAGATAGACTTGACAGAGATACGGCGTCTTGGACTTCGTCTGCCATTAAAAGAGTTGCATCAGTTGAAGACTCAACACGTCAAACTTCTTTGAGGTCAATTACCTCGGCTGGTGGAATTTACAATGTTTGATTTAATTTAACTATGCGTTTTATTACTTAATGTCATGTATTGGACTGGAGTTGAAAAGTACACGTACGAATTCACGATATTTATTGCTATTGAGATTTAGCTGGCCAGGAGATGAAGAAGTTACCTAGTTCTTATATCGCGATCGCAAAATATTTTACAGGGTGCCCAAAATTAGCGACTTTTCTTTGTAAAAGCTACGGTGGTTCTTGTGTTTGTTTTATCCTGTTATACGTGATATGTGCTTGTGCAGTGATATTAGAAACTATAACGAAACAAAGTGTATCGTTTCCAACATGATTTGTATAGGTAATTTGAATAAAAATGAAGGTTTTCTTGATAATTTATGAACATTTATTTGATGACAAGTTATTTCTTGCTTGGTCATTCTTAGAAAAGACAAGAAACTGGTCAGGCAGGTGTGTCAGGTATAACTTGTCTTCAACATTTAACACCCACGTCCTTTTTGGATTGTTCTTTAATCTTACAAGGGATAGTCAATAGTCATTACCTGTTTACCAGCACCCGGAACAGACATGTTTTTTTTAGTCCCCGGGCATGCCCTGACCATGAATCAATCGAATTACGTCTGTTGAAATCATAATTG
>JAQGCB010001493.1:0-14337 GCA_034698835.1 Protaphorura tricampata
GCCATATACTTACTCCTTACTAATTCTACTAATTCACTAAGGTGCTGGTTGGTTCATCCTTTTACCAGTATCATCGGAATGATTAAAAATCATAAACTATATAACCCTGAGAGGAAGTTTACAGCTAGAAAGTGTTCCTCGCAAAAGATTTTTCTTGTGCGACTAGGGAGTGAATCAATCTCTTCCCCCAGCAGCAGTCAATCCTTTTCTTTTCCTCATTCAGACAGTTTTTTTCTTCTTCCATTTCTAAGGAAATAAACCTTGAGGAGTTCCATTCAACCTCTCGAATACCGAACTCGAACCCATTTTCTTTGTTGCTTCCACTCTAAACCTTATCTTCAAACTCGTGTGCGCGTATGGACTATATCGACAACAGAATACAAGACTGAACTGACGTTGGTAGAGTCATTAGTCATGTTCTTGACTCACTCACTCACTGAAATTGGAATCGTCTTAGGACTTCCAGAGATGCCTTAGTAAAGTGAGAATTCTACTTGGCTTCTCTCAATCCACTAACCTATGGGGAAGGGAAGACCATGACCTAATTTAATTTGGATTAAATTCCAAGTAGTATTCTTTGCTTCTGTTCAGCTCTGTGTGGTTGACTTAATAATTGTTTTTTCCTTCCCAATATTTGCTTAGTAAGACTTAGAAATGATTTGATCAACCTGTCAACTCAAGTCGACTATTGGATGTGATTCGGTTTCTAGCTACCTTCCCAGATTCGTAAACTTCCTAATGGCATGTCAATCCTGTGCGACAATATTTGGTATTTGCAAAACTTCGGCAAGTCAAAGTTGTTTCTAGAAGTGTTAAACTTTGCTTGAGCTTAGCTGTGATCTGGAGCAAGTACAAGTACACCCTTTTCTAATACTCGTTTCCAAAACTTTCGACCACCTATTGCATAGTATATAGTTCTATATTATAACTTAAACCGTAGCATGAAGTTCTGTGGACAGTTTCTCGAAAGTTGTTTTTAAAAATAATTTCAATTCTGTATAAAAGTTGTCGTTTTTGTACGATAAAGTTATAATCAGTTTTGCACACGTATAGTTACTGACAAGGAGCTGCTTTCTAAAATAAATTGCACGGTCAGTACTAAAAGTCAGATTTGAAATCCTAAGTTATGAGTGTGAATTCATGTACGTACATGGCTACGTAAAGTTTTATTTCGTGTGGGAAAATTACATTTCGGGTCATTTGTGACGGGCTGCTTAGATCAAACCGTGATTATGATTTCTGTCTGTTCCGCGCACTGTGTGTGTGTATTTAAGTTTTTTTTACAACAGAGTGCATTTGAATACAGCAATGACTAAAGAGAGTGAGGTTGTCAGCGCGGAGTGAGTGAGTCTTCTATTTAATCCCGACCATTACATTCCTGACATTCTAATCTCACACTTTTCCTTGTCTTCGCTGACTCGTTGAAGTTGTTGGAACACACACTTTGGTCCAAAATGAGGTAAAAGTCGGAAGTCGGAACTCAAGTTTTGGATGGTGAGATGTGAGATGTGCAGTGCATCTGTGCACACATTCTTCACAGTTCACACATTCTTCCAGTGCATTGTACGAGCTGGAGTCGCTTCACGGAGAAAGTCAATAAAGTGAAAGTAGGCGAGGCCATGCCGTGTGAACTGTGAAGAAGTGAATGTTTATATGTATGCATTGGATGGCTGTGTCACAGGCAACAGGTCAAACCGAAATAAATTCAGATGGTTACAACTTGTAACCTGCATACATTAGTTTTGTACGTGTGGATTTTCCTTACGATATGCGTTCAGTGTTATTCAGCTAAGGCATCAGGTGCTCTAATGGCTTCAGGCCATGTGTCAGGCCACTATCTTGGTATAAATTGAAATGAATACGAATCTGTTTTTGGAATACGAGACTTTTAGGATTCTCAGTAATTTTTGGAACGCCTCGCCTGGGGGAAATGCTAATTATGATGTATGAACGCAACTTTTACACAATGCAAAACTTGCCGTCGTTTGAACTTGACTGGTTTTCCGATTATACTTGTTGCCCGCAACTGGTGTATGTTTTGGCCTTGTGGCCCTGCCCTGTGGTCCTAGAAATATGAATCTGAATTTGGGTAGAATAGAAAACGCGTAGATGAAAGTTGAACAGTTGAAGTTATTGAACTATTTTCAATATCTGTTGGCAACAGGTAGACTTGATTCTCTACTATCACAACTTGTAGAAAATTCGAAAATTGAATAGATAAACTTTCGAGTACAGTAGGTTAATCTGGCGTGGTGTCTGGGTAGGATTAAGGTCTTTCCTTCTGTAATCTTCCTCCATAAATATAAAATGTTCTGAGCATATAAAGAGAACGTAGATATTTTCGCTCCGTTTAACGATTTTGTGAATATAATGCGATTACTGTAAAGTTTGCTAAAATGCCTACAATAAAGAAGATATATGTTCTTAACTTTCAGTCCTTCAGTAGTTTATGGCTTGTACAGCGCCTCATAAGACTTAGCACACAGGGTCGTGTAATCAGAGATAGTTGGATAATTCCGCTAAGAATATTATGAATGAGTCAGTCAGTTATCGGGCTAAGAACTCGTGCTTGATTCAAGATTTTATTTTGTTCATATTGGTATGCTGGAGACTCAACTTTGGATAGAATGGATGAAGTGGCCAACTTGTGTGTCTTTGGCTTTGGCAGAAACGCATTGAAGCAATTATTTTGGGGTTAACCGGATTTAGACTTGATGGGTACGTACGAGTACAGCCACTACTAGTAGGTACTCGGTGTTCTCCTCCGAATTATTGTTGTTAAAATGTAGGGATCCTTAGGGAGTACGTTTGTAAATGTGAAAGAAAATACCATTAGAGATTTGTAATTAAGTGGAACGAGTGAATTGGGAACTGGGAAGTCGTCAAACTCGATTATTCATTCTTAGAGAGATTTTCTCATGAATGATTCATAGGGGCAAGCCCTCATTTTCCTCCCTTGAATGGAGGAGTATGGAAGAGAAAAGGAAGAGGCGGAGGAGATGACAAGAATTAATTTTCAACCCAGATCACATTTTTCTGGAGTAGCCCTTTCATTTCAGTTAATTAGATCCGGACTCTCAGACTCGTCTGTCCCACTATTCCCACTCCACAGTTTAATTGACAGAAGCCCACGAATGTGTAGTTTAGTATTGTAATTTTTCCCATTTTCGGAAATAGTTTTTTTGACAGAATTAACTTGATAGCAGTAGCAGCTGTTTTAATTCAACATCTTTTGTGGAACAGAAGTTCTTCTTTTTACTACTATTCGGGAATAGCTTTGTAATAGGATTTTGTTGGGACTCGGGCGAATACTTTACTATTAGCTAGCCTCTGTAAACCACAGAGGAAATACTATTACATTTTAGTGTTTGACATTTGGCCGATTCGAAAGGTCAAAATGCTCGGAGGGTCATGACTAATTTATTCGTGATGGTTATTGCTTGACCTGTTGCAGTTGGATTTTCATTTGGAAACGAAAGACAGTAAAGGCATTGGTCACCTCTACGCCCACGCTTCAATTCAAAGTGATTAATCCGAATTCGATAGGAAGCAACAAAAATATTCGTTAACTTTATCATATCGTACCGTCCACTCTAGAAAGTTATGGATTATGCGGGTTCTGTTTTGATGTGAAAGTCCAGAATACACTTTCATGAACTCAATTTTTGATTGAATAATACCGGAACTTTATTCTGACCCGAAAATAAATTGAAAGTAAACTTTCTTTTAATTTCTAATTAAAATACTGGTTTAATCCGGAACCGTTTCCTCTTAATTGACAACTATTCTATGCTATAATCTTAATTTTTGTATTTGCTTCTAGGAATAACTTAAAGGTATAATAGTTTATGAATAAACTATTGCATTTTATCTCGGATCTAGATAAGCTGAAAAACGTGAAAATAGTCAAGTCAAGAATTGTGCATGAATATTTCTCACCAGAATAGTTTCCCCAACTCCCTATCAAAATCGATTGAATTTACAAAGACCAGATGATCTCATCTATGTCTGTCTTTAAATTCTCTCATCGTATACTAAGAGCGTAGGTAGGCAGGTAGAACAAGGACAAAGCACTTCATAAGACCTTACTTTCTCCGACTAATCCCTCTTCATTTCATTTCCCTATCCCTTGAAATAATCCGTTTTTACAACTATGGATCTATTTCTGTGCGGCTTATACACAGACTAAGGGATTAGGATCACCATGATTATTTTTATTATCATTCTTTTGAAGAAGAAGAAACCCGCCAAAAAATGTAATATAATAGAACAGACGTAGACGTTGCCCATCTTTTCGGGACAAGGAAAATCGTTCGAGTGTTAACATTTTTATCGGCGTACAATCTTTATGGTTAGCTGTTCTAGATACATCGAGGTATACTTTTGTGATTTATTTTCATTGAAGAAATTTACCTTTCTTTCTATAACTTTCCATTTAGGGTAAAATTGAAATTTCTTTTGCACTCTATACATTGGTGATAGTTTGATTCCTCTGGCCTACTAAACCCAAAAAATATACTTAAAATAACGACCGCATACTGTCTGCCAACTACGTTGTATCCCTAACCAGCGCGTAAATAAAAATACAAAGTCTTGCCATACGGCGAATGTCAACCAGCTTAGTTGAGGGTGTCAATTCAAGTTACATTTTACATTCCCGAAGTACTCCTTGTGGGTCATGACATGACGTCTAGGTTAGACAAAGGGTGAAAGTAGAGAAAACTAGGAAGATGAGAATGTCATTAACGTAGCTTCGTGGGGGTATGTGTGTGTGTGTGTGTGGATGTGTTTTAGGACGTTGAGGAAATCCCGATGACGATGAGTCTGTCGACTTGGTCTGAGGACTCAACACAACTATTCAGAGTACGAAACTGGAGAAAGCAAAAAAAAAAACTGAAACGTAGATTGGTATAGGTAGTAGGTAAGTGGGGATCGATGTGACGCGGGCGTAGAGTAGACGACTAACCCATACTTAGGTCTGGCAAACCTATCTTGGTAGGATTGGCGGGTTCAAGGGGTGTTTTCAGTGGGTGGGGATATTTGGGAAGCTGAAATCTTCTTCGGAGGAAGAAATGTGACATGAAAATATCAATGATAAAATACCGTTACTTCGATGTGATGTATGCTCAACTCCGAAATTGTTAAGAACTAAGAATCCAAATTTTTTTACAGTCCCTAATAGATTTTGTCTTGAATTCTGTACTATTTCTCCGGTTTTCATATACTTGGTATCTGAGATTTCATTATCAGAATTAAAGTACCTGGAGACGAATCGATGGTTTATTTTAATTGCATCAGACACAAATATCATCATTTCGAGAAAAGAAGGTCTTCCCACTTTATTAATCATTAAGTTAGGATACCGTACAAGATATGATGCCGGTATTAAATTTCCGTTGGAATATTTCGACCTGTAGTTCCATAATAATAAGTAATGTCACCGTATAAACGTTCCCATTAACGGTTTTATTCACTCGCACGTATTAAAAATACTTTTACAAACTTATAGTTAGACAAGTAAACTTATTTCTGAGAGTTCGAAATCTCACAGAAAAATCGTGCAGTTGTTATTGCGAAATTTCGACTTTTTCTTTCCTTTAGAATGTCTGTCATTTTCATTCTTTTTGAATGGAGAGAATTTACTTTTGCCTTTTTCTGGAGGGAAGAATGCCTGAATTTTTAACGCTTCATTTTTGGGAAAATCTCTACTTTCCTTTTCACACTTTCCTTGCGGAAAGGTCTTGAGCTTATCCTTTGCCACTCTTTTATGTGGAAATTTTGGGATTTTTTATCAGCTTCTTTACAGATTTTAGCACATATACTTTGATATTTCGATGATGACGCGCATTGAGCTTATGTCTTCTGCTGTGAGCATTAATTCGCGAAGCCTGTATTTGTAATGGGCTGTTTGTTCTACCATTAAATATTGTGGTGTATTGTGGGTTTGTCATATAATCCGGAAAAAGCAGAGGGTTGTCAGCTGTCTCATAATAATTCCCAGAACGTCACTGTTCTCATTACCGGATCGAATACATATCATTTCTATTCGAATGTAAGGTTGGGCACGCTTCATCTTACATCCAAAAACTGTTTACCGACGAAGTTGTTAAAACACAAAATATTGGCAACTACTAACAATGAATGGTACCAGATAAATTCGTTTCCGGTAAGTGTTTGAGTTAAACATGGACAATGACTGGAGCAGTTGTGACAGAATGGACTTGTCTTGGCCAAATGCCAATATACTCGAGTGAATATAAAAATCCCCACATTCAAGACCATTACTTTATCCCCTTAAACTTAGAAAACCGTCATGACAGTGATGAAGACAAAACACACAACCAGTAAAACGTGTAGCCCTTATACCCTGGGCGGTAACTTAAAATTTAGATTTGAAAGATAGTGTATTTTGACTAACTTGAGAATCAATTTACTTTCTCGTTATATAGATTTTTTGTGTGCACAGTTCAATAAGTGATATCTGAACAACAACAAGTCAATTATAAACATGCTCAAGGGGGATTAGATTATTTAATTGCAATTTAGAAAGTTTTATATTTTATGTCCTATATAAAAGGGCCTTACAAATGAAACTAAAGAGTAGGAATGATTGAACTTGACCTAACCCGAATTAATCCCCGTTTGTCCGCCACGACTTGGTGGTCTGGCATTGGGTTGGGGTTAGAATTGGGACTCCAACGAAAATGTATCTACAAAGGTAAGAACGGAGGAAATTCAATGCAATGTTTTCGGTCCTACGAAATCTATGTGTTTTCGGCATACGGGGGAACTTTCTCCATGCATTTGGTATGGAAGAGAAAGCTGACTGGTGTGTGCTTTCGCGTGTGCTTTCGCCAGAGTTTTATTCGAAGGCTACGAGTGCACTTCTCTGTCTCTCTCTGTCTCTGCTCTCTCCATCATTTTATTATTATTGAAGGCAATACGCACCGTTCGTTCTCGTCTGTTCTGTTCTTGTGCATTGTGTCTCATTTTTCTACAAAGAAAACTTCTTACTTTCTTCTACTTTCTCTCATTAATCAACGAATTATTAGAAGAGAATAATGGATGTTGCCAAGGGCGTGTAAGTGGAGTATGATTTCTTGTATATTTATTTCCCTCCAAGAATTCTGTCCGTCCAAAGTCGGCAAGCATGCGAGTAGGCTTTCACTTTGTGATCGATATTTTGAGAAGGGTCGAAGTTCGTTGGCTGATTAGGAAGCACGCATTGGATTATTAATTTACCGCCAAGACATTTCTAGGGTATCGGATTAAGAACACGAACTTCGTCCTTTCATCTTGCATCACAGAAACAAGGATAAAGTGCGTGCGGACGTGTATAGCAGAAATTTATGTTGTGCGAAAGTAGTATAATATCAAAGGTACTTGTCGGAAAACACGAGATATAAATAACAACAGTAAAACTTCTTTTGTATTGCGATGTCTGATTTTATCGAGATTTTCTACACTTAATGTCAATTGTAAATGTCGAATAAGTTTTGTGAGCAGATCTGCCGATGAAGATTCAAGATTTTATTTTTTTGGATTTTTTCTTTCAAAAATAGGCAAATCTTGATCAGTATAAAAAATATTTATCACAACTCTTTAATTATGGTATTAGTATCCAAAACACATACTATAATTACTGCGAGATATTCGACAACTTTGAAAGTGCTTAGATACTCTCTTTCCTATGCCGTAGTCGTACTTTGCTGATGATTTATGCCCACTTTCTGAGTCTTAGTACGGTTGGTCGTAGCAGCGACCTTTGCATAATTTTTTCTCGGCTAACAGATTCTGTAATTTATTACGTTTTTCTTTGTCATAAATTAGTAGCCTGAAACTTCCAATTACATTTCGATTTGCATCATATTCTAGAATTTTCTCAACTTTGTGACCTGCAATGGGTTAATGGAATTGCATCATTGTTACAATCACTCGTATTTTTTGCTTCAGATTGTCGAACGTTATCACACGCACAGTTGATGGTTGAATATAGTTTTGAACCGTGTTAAACATTTTAAATTGCGGCTTCCATCTAACAGATTTCAATAATATTCGTTAAAGTTTATGTAAACTTTCAAGATAAGCTCTTAACATAGAATACTTCAGTGCAGCAATGAACATTGCCAAGGATTGGAATGAATTGTGAGTTGGGAATAATTTATTTATTTTATTAGCTCATTTTGCGCGAATGGCAGATTTGGTATCTGAAAGATCTTATTCATATGTGTGCAGCGATAAATTCGGAAACGAGACAATTTGCGGTACTTGGAATCTGACTGATTTCTTGAATTCCTTTTAAAAATTCCTACAAAGGAAACTAAACCCTGAATTGCCTTTATGAACTGTTAAAATTAATTATTGTTTGAACACAATGAACCCATTACGTTACTCGACAATTTCCCATTAGTTCGCACGTTAGAATAGAATACAAATACAAAAATACAGTGGATTAGGTAGGATTTGACATCTAAATTAATTTACTAACCCGTGTGAAGTGAGCGATTGGAATTTCCTTACAATTGATCTTCGTTAATGTCATGGGATTTACCTCCGAGTCACATTTAAAAGTTCTTTTGGAATAGCAGAAGTGAGAATTACCAAGTCTACACACTAGACTTTTCTGGAAAGCAGAAGGAATTAATAATACGCATACACTTGAGACATTCCAATACACACGAGGATAAACCGTAGGAGGAAGGTTTAAGCCTACTTTAACTTTCTAAGCTTAATGCTAAGGTGATTGGTTTAGTCTGTATTATTCAGGTAGTCTTACAAGGAAAAAACTTTTCATGTAAAGACGAAACTGAAACCGACTCAAAATAATCCAACACAAACGGATTTACTTCAACGGACCAAGTTGTCCACATGTAGTTTTTTGGTTCATTGTTAGAAATTCTTTGAAAACATCTAAAATCACGGTTCCTGTCTGCGTTAATCAGCATATCTAAGTCAAGGTCACTTGAAATGAAATATCTTGAAAATGTGTGCAATTCTATTTTGCTAATGTGGACAGTTATGACCTACTAGAAAATTCTCTGAATCTAGTCTGTCAGTTTTTTTTCTTGAGAAGTTGTTTCCTTGTCATAGTCAGTCACGGCATTTGCTTACGTGAGCGAATTGTGAATATTCTGAGTGAAGTCCACGTGTGGGTTGATTTGTGTAATTTGTACACATAAACGAATTGATTTGATTAAATTTGCTGCTGTATACCGCTGTGTAATGTCAATCCTAGAATCCGAAAGGTGTATATCGTAGTTTCGTAGTCGTCAAGTCGTATTGTGTATTCTGTATTGTCTGGAATGAAAAGTGTGACGCATGTCATGACTCAGCTTTCCTTTTGCAGTGGTAAACAAATTTAGATTAGATTTTCCAAAACATCATTTAATTTCAAAGAAAGTCCACTCAGTCGGCTCGCCAGCTTCTGCTCCTGAATCAAATACCTTTTCCCTTGGGATTCTCCTTTATCACTTCCTTTACTAGAGCTACACGAGCTAAGCATAAGTCCCGCACAGATTTGTCATTTTATCCAGCTGTGTGATGTATTTGTGTGGAAAGAACGGAAATTACTTGATTTCCTGCTGTAGAAACTGCCGAGAGGACTCAGGTTGGTCAGTCAGTCAGTCCGTGTTGTTCGTCTGTAATATTTGTTTTATAACCCAATACGAAATAATTGACGAATCCGTCGTTATTCTGGAATATCCAGTATCGGTTGTTTGGTTAGAGCATGATTGCATAACATATTTCAACGCTATATTACTATTATGGCGAAAGTTCGGCGAGAATTTCTGCAGCTGTTGTCTCAAAACTTTGTCATTTGGCTTGGTCGACTAAGTAGCTATGTAGGAATTTAACAAATCTACTGGATAAATACTATATTTTGACAAAGTTGGAATCACGCCCGACGCCCACTATGCGGGCATCGCTGCTTAAGCGATGATTGGTTCATATTTGTGGGATTCCATACTCTTGCACATCTACGGAATTTTTCAACAGTATCCCGAAAGATCCCTAGGGTGAATCCGCTACAAGACGGAGATGAATGTCCAAGAAGCATTTTTGTTTCCGTACTTACTCCTAAAGGAAAGAAGTTAAAGGATAGAAGGAAGCCTAAGTTTATGAAGCACTCGAAAACAGATAACAGATTTCGTGTCAAAGTCATATCATGTGCCAGTATTTCAAGACAGTATTAATATTAACGAATACATTACATTGGGTGCGCAGGTCCGCAGGTGCACTATTAATTCACACTTTTTATGGAATTATGCAGAAATAATTTCACGGAAACATGAGTTAATCCGTGAAGAGCACACATAATAGTAAAATGTTAGCCTGTTTTGTGTAATCGTAAACAGAATCCTGGAGGAAATCGATATTCCCTCTTACAGCTTATTAAATAATCATGAGGTGAAGTTTCACAGTCGTATCATAGTAGTGGGTGTCCTGGGTTGGGTTTGGGAAATATAAGCAATTTGCAACTTCTGAGCGTCATGTTTTCAAAAACGTGTTGAATTTTTAATTTTATAGATACCAGAAGACTGAGTCGGCCATAAAGGCAACGGCCGAGAAGACCACATCTTTACTCGGCGGGTTAGGCTCTGCTGTAAGTCAGAAAATTGGGGCTCTAAAAAATACTGATTCGTTTAGAAGCATGGAAGAGCGTGTATCGTCAGCCGTGTCCACCGTCAAGGTACATGTAAGCCAAAAATAAATCTAACATCCTGGTTGGTCATGGTCAAAGGAATTTTGTATAACTCTTTCTTCATTAACTTTAATTATTTAAAAAAAATTGCTTGGCTTTTCCCTTTTTACAATTATTCGTACTACACTTTCTACTTTCGATCAGTTTTAGTTTTAATAATTTAGACGCTTTTTAATTTGATTAATCTATTTTATCCTATAATTTTGCTTCGGAGATTTAGTGTTAGTGTCAATGAATGCGTTTAAAAGTTCTTGATTATGGTTCTCTGCCCCCGTCTCCGCACGCACTTTTTTTTAAATTTAAATCGACAATCAGTTGTACTAACTTAATTTTTAAATATTTTGATCTAGACCAAGATGGGAGGTTCACGTTCTGGGTCAGTCCAGAGTTTTGACGATGCTCTGCGTGAAGCTACAGCTAATAATCAAGGCGGTGGTGACAGACCGAATGGAAATGGAACTCCAACTCCAGTGGCAACACCTGTCAATGAAGAGAAACCTCTCTCATAAATTAAACTTGTATCTCCTGGAGCAGCAGAGAAGAATAACGTTTCTGCACACAAATAAATATGCATTGGTTTGGCTAGCATTCTTTTCCCAATTGTAGAAATCATCGATGTCAGCTATATAGAACTGCGAATACCTTCATTCAAAATCCACACACACATCACTATAAGATTTAGATAATTATTAATGGAATTCTTTTCTTTCGCATTAGGTTTGTTCCAAATAATTATTAGTTTGTCTATTTTGGAGGGTTTGATTTAAGCACATATAATAATAAGACTACTGTGTGGGTTTTCTGAACTTTTTAATGATTTTCGTCCTATTACTCGTGAGTAGTTTCTTAATGTTTGATTAGTTTATAGATTAATGAATTATCCCTAAGAAACCTTTTGCCTTTAGGGATTGATGGATAAATGTGTCCTAATGTTCGCATATCTCACAAATTGACACGATGAGACCTATCCACGATTCACGATTTATAATATATGACTAATGATTGAAATGTGTCAGTTCGTCCTCGTATACGAAGTAACGGCACGTCATGAATGAAATCAAAAAAGGTTTAATTCTGTCTGTCTGGAGCTAAAGATCTGTCTCTCAATTCAAATAATTTGTGAATACGATAACAAGAAAAAATAATATTGTCCTTCAAATTAATTTAATGTCAAAACATATACTATATTATATTAATTAAATTAAAATTAGTTAGTTCAGATAAAACCCTGGGACTAGGGAAACTTTATGTATGGGGTAGGTAATAATTAAATTCTAAAAAAGCTTTCTAGAAATTATCCATTACGAAATAATATCAATGCATCTCGTATTTATCAACCTTGAAACGGATGGTCTTTTGAGTTTTATTTTCACCTTCAGGAAACATTGAAACAATGCGAAAAGGTCAACTCATCAGCACTACAGGTCATCGATTCATTCTGGATTATTTGATAAGAGAACTAGAAAAATTCGCGAAATTATCATAAAAGATTTCATTAGAATACATAATACAACCATATTATTCCGCGTCCAGTTCCAAGGAATTTTTTACGAGTTCCAAATAAAGTGAACATTAATTAGGGCACTCTGGTTTTGTCAGGTTAAGGTTAAAATTGTCTACTCAAGGAATTCTCTTTGTGAAGAGTTTGGCATTCTATCGATTACACATTCGATTAAATAACCCGTTCAAACAAAGGCATAATTGTATTTATGAAAACTTAATTGCACTTCAGGGCTGCTGCTTTTGTTTAGTTTTCTTCAGTAGAACTGAAATCCTGATTCCATTCGCATTCGGCCGATGCTAATTCTGAGTGTAGATATATGTAATTTCAGAAGCAACTTAATTTCCGGTGCAGATAAAACCCTAACGATGAAATGATAATCAAATAAGAATTTCGACTTTAGTTAAAGTTATTGCTGCCCATTAGATTCGCTACGTAATACTTTTTTTTCTGATTGCTTCATCCAAAAGCCTGCACATCACTCGACAGTCTAAGATTGTCAGACACGAACCAAAACAAATAAGCAATAAACTGAATTCGTACGACACTTGAATCGAGTGCAATTGTCCTGGAATGAACTCAGACATGTGTGCAATTCCGATTCCCAAATTGGGAATCCAATTCCCACTTCCAAACTCGAAAGACAAATGCTGAAGGAGAATACTTGAGATTTGTCAAAGCATTTGTAAGGCAATACAATATCAGCAGTGGTTCTCATTTTATTGAGGGTGCACAGTAGTGGCATACTGAACATCGTAAGATTCTTCTCAAAATGTATATCGTGGATTTTTTTTTCGTAACCACCTTGATCCGCTTGCGGTGGAGACATTAAATCATGAGCAAAAACATCACGCTTTTAAAGTCGGAGCGGAGTAATGTAATATTGAAGATCATATTGGTTTATTAAATTGAATTGAATGACTATGGAGCATTATGAGTATGACTTTAATAAGAAAATTCTTTGACTCTGCTGACTCTGGCCGTATGCTTTGTATATGTGTAGTTGGAATCAATCCAAATAAAATGACTGCTACTGCTAGTCGGCGAATTGCCAACAATAACAATTTCAAATATGAAATGAAATAATGTCATTAAATACCTTCGGATTTGCTGCATGCTCTGACGAATGTGAAGAAAAATAAAAACTTAATGCCTTGTAGTTTGCGTTTACAGTAAGTTCGAAAATCGAAACACATGATTTTCAGGCAGCAAAGAGAATGCTGTTTTTCGGTTAACATATTAATCAAGATTGTGTTTAGATTTATAGTTGTTGGACTGCATTATTTGTCCCAATACATTTTTTTTACCAAAAAAGGCTAAAGAAGAATCTCGTCTTCGTGTCGCCGTCGCGTCGAGGTGAGATATATTTTACAGGGTGAGTCAAAACCAATAATTTATTTTGCTTGTTACAGCATGGGAAAAAGATGGTTGGTTTTGACTCACCCTGTACATAAAAATGCAGGATAATTTGTTAATGAAATATTTATTATTCGAATGCAAATTACCGTCTGTGAAAAAATGATTGACGGGCATTAGATATTTATGTAGTACATAGACACGCGAATAATTAACCCGAAGATATGGGGAGGAATTTGCACTTCGATGTATTCCACATTCTTATAAAGTTTGATAAAGTTTAATTGATTGTACCTGGCTCGGCCTACAGCAGCACAGCTACACAGGATAAGACTAGGAATGCGAATGCGAGCTATTTCCTAATACTTTAAGGGTACATAGATTCTGCAAGAATCTCGGAGGAAATGTAACCTCAGTCTCGGTGCGGTGGTATCGGTATCTTTCATTTTTGTACTAACACTTTACATCACATTTTTATCAATACTGATATACTGATTTTTTTTTGTTTACGTCTTCAAAAATATTTTATATAATTTGTTCAATAATTACTCTTTCCGACTCTAAAGATATAAAAATATTTATTTCTTATTAATTTTCATACACGGCAAGTGCAAGTGCACACACGAGACACAACGCGACAGTTTTTCAAACGTGGATCGACTACCGAAAATACCGGGTATTAATATATTTGATATTAGGAGATATCCCCAGTCTCAGTCCCTTGTCCATCGCGAATCATGAAGTCGCGAATTCGCGATATCAAGATCGCGATTTCTCG
>JAQGCB010001494.1:0-14335 GCA_034698835.1 Protaphorura tricampata
AACACTTCATCGACCATTGTTGTTTCGGCCGGAAAATCTAGAACCCAAAGATAATTTGCATGAAGGTCAATTTATTACGGTCAGCGGTTCAAAATTTAAAAGTTGTTTACAAATTACAAGTAGCCTAGCTTGGACAACACAGCGCACGTACTTAATTGAGTGCAGCCGCTTGGTGAAAGCAAAATTTCAGCGTAATGTTATTCGTGCAAATGATAAGTAAGGATGGGAAAGTGAATTATCGGGACTACGACATTACGTTTGAGTCGAATTTGTAGAAATTGTCATATCTATCTAATACTAATTCGGCGTCTTCACGGAATAGAAATCTGGGGAGAGTATATACTTTGGTTACATAAAAGGCAATTGAATTCACGAATACTTTCATTTCTTGGAATACGAATTCTGGAAAGTGTTTCGTAAAACAAATCTACTCTAGGACACAGAAGGCGAAGTGATGGAAAGTTCTTTCTGAACATTTGGATGACGTCAAAATGGAATTCACTCTTTTCAGCTTCCAAATAGAAATTTTGTAGAGCGCATAACCTCCAATGTTGCGATTTTGCACAATACGGGTTACATCAAAGGATCAGCAACAAGTCAGCGAACTTATTTGTATTAAACTTTGTTCAATCTTTCCTTTCAAGAATCTCATCTCTTTGGAGTGTAGAGACGCAGTGGAGATCGTGACCTGAAATGCTGCTCTTCTTTCAATCTCAGACTGTCAATATCAATTTAGGTGTACAAAACGAATCTGAGAATGAATAGAAATGTTTTTTCTTGTCGGCGTGACAAAGGGTTTGAACCCAGAAATTTGGTCCACACATTAGTATGGCATTATAACAATGTTACGGGTGGCCATTTTGCTTTTGTATGTTGAGGTTTAGATCCTTTGGGCAAGCATTGGGTAGTGGCTATTTTATGAAGGTGTTCGTCTACGGATGTTTACCCACTAGTAGAGGTGTCTTCCCTAAGCAAAATAGAAGTATACTCTATTCTCTGCAAAAAAATTCGGCGTGGTAATTTTTGTGGCTTACCAGTAGTTGTCGGGTGTGAGGACACATTTTGAAGAATGTAGAGCCCAACTTGGAGATAAACAATTAACTGGACATATTCCATTGCTGTACAGATTTTGATTCACAAGCACATTCCAAGACAGATTGGTCACTTGATCCCAGAAGTATTACATTACTTGATTCCCGGTTGACCTCCCAAGATAATTTGCTAGTTAACGGTGACAAATATAAAATAACGTGAAATTTTTCCCAATAATATAGTAAAGGTTAACGTTAAAAAATTGACTGTGGGATAAATTACGGTGGTAGTGCCGGTGCCGGTGGAGGAGTAGGTGTTAATTCTTTTCCATTCTTTTGCCAACTGTTGTGAGAAAAAGTATTTCCCGTGTCTTTTTCATGTCTTGTGGAAGCTATACCCGAGTTTGTGGAAATTCATGAAAGACTAGACACTCTCGATATAAAAAATAACAGAACAGAACAGAATCCCCCCTTCAAGGTGAATTTAAAAGGTGAGTTTGACAAGCTTTTAAGTTCAACCTCACAGCGAGCTAAGGTGGTTTTAGAGTGTGATGACTGATGAGAAACTTGACAGAAAACAAAACCGGATGACTCAAAACAAGGCAATGAAACGACTTTTCTCACCTCATGCAGTCTTGAGCTTAACTGAGTGAATCTAACAATTCGCAATTCTCATATACTTAAAGGACATTGCACCAGATTACATTTTTTTTTGGCAAGATTTTGTTCAACTTGTTGTACAGGGTGCCGAACTTCTACTGGTGTCTTGAAATCCTCGGAGGGCTCTTTTGTCGGGAATCTTAGTTGAGCTGGGCGTTAATGTCTCGAAATTCTCTGGTCCATGTTCAACGCCAATATATACATATGTGAAACCCTGTAGTCTCATTGTATTCAATTTTTTCTTGGAAGGATATGTTGCGGTAAATGAAAAATAAGAATGCTCCAAACAATTCATACAATTGAATTTTGAGCTGAGTGCGCTCGTGTATGCTTCAATTTGTAGATTTAAACCCGGAAGACTTGTTCAACTTGTACTCCATCGATCATCACTGTCTCTGACTTTAAAGAATTGTTATCCTTTTGTTCATTTCAATTAAGACATGCTGGGTTTACACGGATTTACCCAATGAAGGTTGACCAATAATGCAACAATAATACACGCACGATAAATTGTAATTGATCGCGTGTGGTCTTTTTACCAGAAATCACGCACCTCACAGCACTCTGAATAAAACTATTAC
This sequence comes from Protaphorura tricampata, assembly GCA_034698835.1. Classification (NCBI taxonomy): domain Eukaryota; kingdom Metazoa; phylum Arthropoda; class Collembola; order Poduromorpha; family Onychiuridae; genus Protaphorura; species Protaphorura tricampata. The sequence goes on from JAQGCB010001494.1 coordinate 2,273, forward strand.
GAAAAATTTCTCACGCTATAAATAGCTCGTTTGAGTAAAATTGGTTAAGGACCCATTTTATGGCGACGACATATTTAACTGTCATCTTGATGACACGGGGACTAATTTTCACGACCGCGACCTGCTTTTGTTTTCTTCGGACATCTGGGATTTTATTGTGGTAAAACTTCACTGCGTGGTGATGAATTGCAATAAAATAGGCATCGTCATTGTAAATTAGTTTAATCACCAAAAACGGGTCTATAATACTATTGTTCTTTTTTTCAAATTGACGGGGTTTCTCCGAGTTTGTAGAGTATTTTGTACAGATTTACTTTTCCAAAAAAAATGAGGATAGAAGCTTCTATTTCTAGTCTCCGTATAACTTGACAATCTAGTTTTGAGTTGTATTTTGTGTATTGAATTTGACCATCTCGGTACTAAGAATGATCGTTCTATTGTTATTATGGATTTAGTGATTTTAGTGTCCTAAACGTAACGTTGTATCGCTATTTTTTAACATTGGCCTCCGTTGAAAAAGACGCCTGACAAAACACCAATACTGTATTAATTCCAAGTGGACACTGATTTGAATACAGAAAAGAAAGGATTGTCGTTTTCCCTTAATTAATTTTTAACTCTGGAAAGTAGTCACTTTACTCTGGCGGAATTGTTTTATGTGTATTAATGAGGTCTCAAAGTACATCTATTGAGGACAGAATTCTTCCGAAACAAAAGTGATAGCTTCGCTGCGTTGTTTATTTGAGGAACTGTCATAAAATTGACAATTGTTGACTACAGGCAATTGTTCGAATTACTCTTACTACTTTCAATCGCAGAATCACAGCAAATTGCTTAAATGCAAGTACTTAAGCTAAAAGTTGTTGAGACAGGCAGTTCTCAAGTTTTCTACTGCCAATACCGCCGCATCGAATCAACTGATCTAGGCGAGAAATTATTATTACCAATTAAATAACTGCATGTATTGCTGATTTGTCTTGTTTGATTCAGGAATCTTATCAGATTGGTATATCGAGTTAAATTCTTATATAAGGCGTATAAGCTTAGTATATGATCATTGGCCTATAATATCTTCCGATAGCATCTGCATGACTTGCAGTATTTCGAGGAGTGGCGTTTTCGTGAGGTTTGTTCTGAAACAGAAATGTGTAGTTGAAATTAAACGGGGCTAAATACTTATTCGTGACGAATTAATTAGATTTAAGTGGTGCGGTACCAATACTACCCGATAGTAAAGCGGTCACATTGCTCTCTTTGCTATTGAATTATCATTCCCATATTACTTGGAAGATTAAAAAGTCTGAGGAACTATAGTTTTAGAAAATTAGATTTTTGTTGAAGTACATAATCTGTTTTTTCCCTCTATCCAGAGACGAAAATAACTATTTCTATCTTCTTGCAAAACCGCCCAACAAATTAAGAGAGGATCTAAGGGTTATCTTTTAAATTATTCGTTTCTAGAATAGTTTATTTTGAATCGGATAGTGAATACAATTAAAAATTACCATCTCTATTGAATTTGGATACTTTTCTGCTGGTTTTAATCTCACAAATTCATTATTTTTGAAATGTAGGTCTGGAAAGCTAAAATCAAATCCTGGTTTTCACTAGTGTGAATAGTTTGGGGTTCCATTGGAACGGATTGGTTGGTGAAATATCAAAAGCCACAAGGTTATAGATGTTGTCTCCAGTCAAGTATCTGCGACAATTTAAACCATCGTAATTGCAGCTTTATGTTCATTATTCGGCCTCCAATCAAAATGTCCGAAATTCATCAATTTGTTACTCGTATAACAAACTTTTTAAAAACCACGTTCTTTTATTTTTCGCTTTTCTAATAAATAATTTATACATCACCAAAGGGCATTCTCAGTTCTTAACGTTATTACATGATTTGATAAACAATGTTCATTGTAACAATCTCACTTAATTAAACAATGTCACAATAGAATTAATTCTAACAACAAAAATAAATTAAACAATACAAAATACTGGACAATTCTGGTATGTAACAAAGCACTGGTCGATTTCTTAACGACTTTTACATGAGAGTTCGAAAATAGTTTTCAACTGAAATACACTACATTTTTGAGTTATTAAACTCCCTTTTTTCAAATTTGTTTATGTGTGACCCGAGTCAGTGTGTTAATAACAGTTATTTAATCACCTTCTCAATAAATTAGATCATTGGGTTACATTTCTTGACCTAAATCCTAATATACCACTACCATCAACTCATACCATAACTTAAAAACGGAACATCGTATTGGACATTAATTACAAAATGTATAGGCGATTGAATGCAGGTAAGATTTAGCACAGTCGAGACGTGGATCACTCACAAAGTGTCATAATTTTGTATGAGTGGTAATAATGGAATGTATGAATTAGTTTTTGCATGACTGACGACTGTCATGGGGTGCCATCAAATTAATCAATTGATTTTGTATCGTCAGCATGATTCATAATAAAAAAAATCTTGAGAAGACTCGACTCGACTCTGGCCAAATGATAATTGAGTCTATTCAATTCAATAAATAAGTTACAGACAGTACAGTTAATGAGTAAGTTTAGATTCCCACACTCTAACGTAATGGAAGTTTCCTAATCTGACGTTACGTCCCTTTCCCATACTTATATTTAACTGCTTCTTTGGTCTTCTTAACGATTGAACTTTTGGTAACGGAGGGTTTGACATATTTTGAAAATATTGAGAAAAAACTGGAATCGTCTGGGGACGTATTTTTATCCTTGCTATTTGTCTCATAAAGTGCACCATGTTTCTTGACTGTCGTTGACCCATTTTCTTCTTTGTCACCTTCGAGAAGAAATTTTGACATATCAAATGATCCTGAGAAATTTGGGGTATCTCCGTCTAGTGCTTCCCGTTTTCGTCGTCCACCGACTGCGCTTGCTCCTAACAAAGTTAGAATGAGTGGTGAAGTGGCCATAAAACTAATTAGACTGAGTCCAATCCTTGGCAAAATCTGACTTCGGATAAAATCGAAGAATGGCATATTACTGAGCGTTAGTGGAAAAGCGTTTACGAGAGGAACCCCGGGTGTTCGATAATAAACTGTTGTAGAGGCAGGTGTAGGTGTTGTTGTCGGAGTTGTTAAACTCAATTTTGGTAATTCTGTCCTCTTCAAGTAAGGATTTGGACGTTTTGTTCCACCAGTCCCGATTTTTTGAAAAGCTGCTTTCTTTTGTGCCATAGTTGCTCTCGGGGTGGTTACAACGTGTGGATTGATTGGCCCAGGATATCCTGGACGACGGGTGTACCTACTCGGTGACTCGCTCGTTGGTTGAGCTTCAACTTGTTTAAGCTGAAAAGTTGTATGAGTATCGTCAGACCCAATTTCAGTCGCGATTAAATTTTCTGGTGGAGTTTTGACATATTTTGAGGGCATTGGCTTCTGTTTTTGCTTGTATCGATTGTTAATGAGTAATGGAGGCTTCTTTCGAACAGCCATAACTGAGTTACTCTTCGTGGTCCTTGGGATTTCTGTTGTCGACATGTCTGCGTCTAAATTCTCTCGTGTTACGATTGGCGTCGGTGTTGGCTTCGTTGTTGAACTTCCAGTTGGGGGGTTTTTATTGTTGAATCCAATCACACCGGATACAACATAATCTGATGGCATTACTTGAACGGTACCCTTAAATCCAGAGTTATCATCAGAATTGTTATCAATCATTTGACCGCCGGCTCCGTTCACAGCACTCCAAGTTGTCAATCCTTTCGGTGTTGTCGAAGATCGGCCGGCGAAATTATTTGGACTACTCAAATCATCTACTATCCATGAGGGACCAAAATTTGAAGTTGACAATGTTTTGGATTCACTCGTTGTACTTTGCATCTGAGGATGAACTTCTTCATCTGTTCCATTTTCATCAGATGATTGTTGTTCTAATTCTTGTTCAACGTCTGAGGCTTCAGTGTCTTGGTCACTCGGAGAATTGTCATCACTCAGAATAACATCTTTCTCAGAAGAATTTTCTGCGGATTGTTCAGCCGTTAATGAAGAAGCCATGGCGGTCAAGGATTGTACCAGAGGATTTTCATCTTCCGTCCCAATGTCATGTGTCAAATCGTCATTCAAGTCCAGACTGTGATCTGGAACGTCTTCAATCTTGTGTAGTCTTCGATTATTTCGTTGTCGGCTAGAAGAAGTGAAATAGTCAGCCGTCCGTCCGTTCGTCACGTCTGTCTTTGTTCTGTGGACAACAATAACAGTCAAAAATATCAAACGTTAGTTAAGTTCAGGTAAAAAAAAGTCATGTCGAATTTCGTACATAGCAATACTCAAAAATATTATCTAGCTTTTAAATTATAACCTTCATTCAAACCTGAGCTTACTAATCAAAATCCTTAATCGAAACCACCACAAATCATTTCCCAATATAAACCCACCCTAAACAACAGAGAAATAGCCCTAAAATTACCAACACTTATCATAAAAACAAAAATATTCTTAAAACTAATTGTAATCACAATTCACCACAATAATTAAATCCATAGAGATCATATTAGCCCATAAAATTAGAATAAATTAATTTTATCGATATATAATTATTTTCTCAGTGACTGTGATTGACTTCCGCCAAGCTCTCTATTCATTAACGAAGGAATTTTTAAGCCTTTTGAGAATAAAATGGGGAACCAGATCGGAAAAATGGCGGCGGACGCATAGGCGGCATGTGCGGCTTGAATGGACGCTGCAATTCTTTTCTTCTTGTCTTCATTCAATATTTTCTGACGATTGAGCTCTGCTTCCTTTGCATTTATAGGAATTTCCCATTTCGGTCTAACAATGAGATTCACAGGGGATTGACCAGGTGCTAAAATTGTTTCATACTTGACTGAATTCATTAACGGGGGTGATGATGAATGGAGTTGGTGTTGCTGCTGTGGACTCTTTAATTTCAAATGATTAGAAATTCCCTTGTTTGGGTTAAAAGGAATTAAGCTGCTCATTTGTTGTTGATTCGTAATTGTTTGGAGGATTTGTTGTTGAGAGTGTAAATGTAGTGGGGATAAGGACAAGGATAATGGTGGTGGAGTAGTGGCAGTGGCAGTGGCCGTAGTAGTCGGAGAATAAGAATTATAATAAGACGGTGTCGTGGTCGAGATGTTCCATTCAGACGAGAGAACATTTTTAAGAAAATTCTTGAGCAACGGTACATCTTGTGGCTCTCCGCCGTGTTGTACAAAATGTCTATTGTTGTCCTCATCTTCTCTTGTTGAATTATTTTGATTCATCACACCATCACTTCTACTACTAATAGTAGTAGTAGTAGTAGTTGGTTCGACCATCAAAGTAGGTGATGACTCGGTAATCACTTCAACTTTGATCCACTTTGGGTCCGATGCGTCTATTTGCTGTTGTGCTTGTGCTGCTTCCTTCATCATATGTCTTGTGCTAGTTTCCATTTTAAAGTTTGTTGAAAGGCTTGAGCTCGTCTCCCATTGAAATCCAATTTTAGCCAGATGCTCTGTTTCCTCATGAATAATGTGATCCTTATCGACAATCATTGATTTGGGTGCTTCAGGATAATTTAAGTCCGGACTTATTGTAGTTGTTGTAGTGTGATTTGAATCATCTATTGGGACAATGGACACGCTTACATTCGAATCTTCCCGTCGCCGACGGCGTCGAATTTGTGAACTTTGACGCCCTCCGACCATTGGAGCCCAAAAAGGCCAAGTGGCCGCAGCCCCAGCCGCTAAAGTTGGGATTGAACTGTAGCCTAAAGCTGAAATAATATTTCGGAGTCGATTTTTGATGGATTCTGGGGCTGAGGCTGGGACTGGTTTGGAATTGTGGGTGTGGATAGGTGTAGGAGTTGTTACTATTGATGTTGTATGATTTTGGGGTAGTGTAAGTGGTGATGATTCTGGACGAGGTTGTTTCGTGACACCCTTTCGGGTTTTGTTCCCGTTGTTCCTTTTGAAATCAAGACTCTTTGTAGAGTTACGCATGGTGGTGCTCAGAATTTGTTCGAAGAGTGGTCTTTTGTCCTCATTTGCTCCCATGTCTGTTGTAGCTGTAGCTGATGTTGTGGTTTCCTCTTTGTTTATTGGACTTGTAGTGGTGGTTGACTCATCAAACAACATGGGCACACCGATACGCTTGTCTAAACTGGGTGGATTAGACTCAGACTGTTCTGTGGACTCATCTCCGTACTCGTATGAACTTGAGTCCATTGGGTACGACTCATCATCTAATGTTAATTTTGATGTTTTGACAATTGGTTTTGGTGGTGGTTCTTGTTTTAAAATCCAACTAAGGGGTGAAATTCCATTGGGAAGGGCGGGTTGACCACCGGTGATCGGGTTCACTGAATGTTCCGGGTTAGATGAAAAGTATGACAGTAATTCTGCTGCGTCGTTTTCTAATTTATCGTGATCGCTGTTTATTGGCCATGGTATTCCAGTAGTAGAATTCTTAGGGGTATTTTCAGCAAAATCTACTGGGGTAAACGTTCCGCCCAAACTTCCAGGGAGTAAGTCGAGAATATTGATTTTACCATTAGGTTCTGTGGTTGTGGTACTAGTGGAAGTCGGTAATACGATTGGAGGGTCATGCGTGACAGCCACATAAGGGTGACCATGACTAGATGTGACATCTATGAAGGGTTTAATTAATGACGGAAAACCAGAGCCAATTGGAGGTGAAGGTGCCTCAGAGGCCGGCAGTTCGTCCTTGCCCTTATTTTCAGTCTCAGGCTCAAACATTGGAAGACCTAATTTGTTAAAAAATATGAACGGTGGTGTGCGTTCTGGTCCGGTTGCTCCTTGTTCGCCATTTCCATTATTGGTGGCCAAAAACTGTTGTTCTGGTCTCTTAGTATAAATTATGGGTTGTCTTAATTTGACATGAGAATTAATTTCAGAGCTAGTACCATTACTATTGATATTGCCATTTCCTGGTTGACTATTAAAGTTTAGAACGAAGATGTTGATAACGTTGGTTTTGGTGCTCGCATTGATGCTTGACGGAGACGAACCATTAGATAGTAAATGGTGCAGAGCCTGATGAAATTGTAAGTTAGGATGTTGAAGGTTAAGAAAACCAGATGCATTGAGTGGAAATCCATCCGGAGTAGCAAAACTTGGGTTACTGCTACCGCCACTACTACTACTACTAGGGGTCATCGACCCACCGGATATCTCAGGTTCATCTTCTGTATAATCTGAAGTGTGAAGTGCAGCCGCAATTTTTTGAGCCGCAAAACTCACCGTTGGATCCGACAATGCCGTGTCCAATAAATGTTTAACTTGAGGACTTTTTAAGAATAAAATTTTTTGACGTTCATCTTGCCGTGTTGAATTTGATGACGACCCTGTAGCAGTATTCGGAGTTATCACAACATTGATGACTTCCGCTCCATTCCCTGTACTTTCCTTGTGAGCATCATCAGTTGACTTAAGAAGGAGAGTCATGAGTTTTTTTAAGTCTGCGGCTGTTTGTTGTGGGTCAGTGGCACTCATTCTAATCCTAGACCCATTTTTTATTTCATGTTCTGGTCGTTGACCAAGGGAGGAATTATTTTCGGAACTCATGTTCGTCATTTCGATGAGTTTTTCTAGAGTTGATATCAAGTCGTGCAACACGACTGAAGATGTTGATGCTGCTGTTGACGTTGCATTCGTCCCGTTATTCCCACCGGCGTTGTTTACACCATCAGGGCTTAGACTTAGACTTCTGTCCTCTCCATTAAAAAACAACAGCTTTGGTATCGGTGAAGTTGATGACGGTTGACTGTCATTCCTGTCATGTGCATCGTCATTGTATGACCAGGTGGTGAATTTTGGTAAATTCGTCGTATCATTCTCTCCGGTTTGAGTAAATAATTCCTCAGACACTTTGTCTGCTTTTTGGTGTCTCGAATTTTGCTGTGGTTGTTGCTGTTGCTGTTGTTGATGATTTTTGGAGAAATATGATAGAAATTGGAAAAGCTCTTCAGGGGAAAGACGTGATCTCCTTGGATTTAATTTCCAAGATGCATTCATCCGATGAATTGTATTGGAATGAACCTGATAACCCGTGACGCCAGCGTCAGAGAATGCATCCGAATGGCCAGAATCCATACCAGCCCCCGGATAACGACCAATTACATCCACATCGGACAAGACAACAGAAAATGATCGTAACTCACTCGGAGATATTTTACGATCAGTCCGAAACCAATCGTTTTGATTTTTTAAAGATAGTGATAAACTACCGTCACGCCGAATATTATACCTGCTGTGTTCATTGCCACCGGTTTCGGTTGAGGCTGGAAGTCTAGCTGAGGCTTCCCATGTTCCATCAGATACTGCTCTGGATTTGGACCCAACTGTCCCTTGTGGCTGATCTTGACCACCGTTGCTATTCTTTTGTGTTGGCACCGCGGGTGTCCTCCTTGAAGACTCGAGATTAGCCTCAGCGGGGAACTCTGTCAAACAATTCATGTTTAATAAACATGGAAGGATTTATCATTTGATGATCAAATCTTTCAGATCTAATCTTCATCACCCAGCACGTTTTGAGCATACAATGACTAGAATTAGAGATTCGATTGCAATACATTATTGCCAACATTAAATAATAATGCTGAACTAAAATAAGATCAGTGAGTCGTTTTTAGTCGTTGGGTGTTTAAATTAGATTGTACTAAATTTCAAACGATAGTTTTTCTTGGAAAAAATAACTGAAAACAATTATAATGAAGGCCAGGATTTATAACCAGAACTCATTCCTTGTTTTTACTACCAGTATCATTATTTGGAAGAATAATGCAGTAGTAGAAAACTGGTCATAAATAAATGCATTGCTCTAGACTATCAATCAAGGAATATAATAATAAGGAATAGTGCCAGTACCAGGATACAAAATAGCAGTTTCAGTTTCAAGACGAAGTGCGCTGGTCAATCGCGGATTAATAAATAATTTTGAATAGAATATGCCAGCATAACGGGCGAACGTGTATTATTCCGCTTGATACTATAAAAAGCGGAAAACTTCATATAAAAATTATCTTTCTCTTGAATAGGAGCAACCAGTTTACTACTTTCTCTGTTGGGAAAGTGGAGAAAGTCTGAATGCATACTGGAACTGGAACCGGTGTTACATTTTCTAATTTTATCTCTGAAGTTTATTAACAACATTTCTTTTCTGTAAAATGCCATGCTCACTCAGTTCATTTTGAAGCTTTAATAAGCCCGTCGCCTTTCTCAATTAATTACACAAAATTTTAATGCCATCCACAAAATACGGAAAATGCACTTGCCCTCATGTGTATGAAATAATTTTGAAAATATTTAAATATACAACCAAAATATTTTCACTTACGGTTTGCTGGTTTACCCTCAATGGAACTTACAAACACACAAACTATGAGAAATCTTGTTAACCACCAAGTCCTCTTCATTAATCTTCCCATAATGAACTTGATGGGTTATAATGTTCAAAACTCACCAGCACCAAAATTAATGTTATTAAAACGACTAATAGGGAATGATAGTTTTTAACGAACCCAATGCCACGTTAAGAAACTACAGTACATAAAACTTCCTGTATTACTATAATGACACGGAATTTTTCTTGGCAATGATATTGCTAAAATTTGACACAGAAACCACACAATGGCAATGACACTTCAAGCCGATGTACAAATAGTGTATGGCGAATATGGTGCCTAAAAAACCGGCGAAAATGTTTCCGATGAATGTTATCGGACGGAAAGGAGTCAGCAACTAAAGGCCTGGCGCTACAAATCTTCCTCACTTATATAACTTTGGGAAGATTTATCCTAACGGATTTTTTTACACATTTTTTTTCTGGGCCAAACTAAACTTAACCAGGTAGAGGTGCAGTGCAATCAAGAACTAAGGGGACTTTTAAAATAGTCTTTCTCACCTTACATTACATGCACCAAAATAGCTAGTTGTGCCAGTAATCTTGTACTCCTACTACTTGCACATGCAAAACATGAGTCCATTATTTGTCCAAATCTTTTTCAACCAACCAACCATTATCCTCCTATTACGTGGATTTATGTTCCACCTCGTCATTCATCATTGTTGGTGGTAAAAATATATAGGTTTATATAGTTTTAGAAGCTTCTTGCAGAGTTTTTATGATGAGAAAGAATTAAATAGTGACAACGTTCCAAATAAAACTCATGAGCAGTCAAATGTGTGCAAAATCAAACTCCGGATCTTCGTATTTCGTTATGTACATGTACAGGGTGAGACAGATATAGGTAACCATTCCTAACTACAGCCATATAGTTTGCCAGAATATAATGATTTAAAATTGTCTGAGAATTTATGTGGAGTGCACAGAACAGAGCTCTGATTTTGCACGACACCCTGTCAGCATTTTGATAAAATACTATTCATTAATGTATCACGAAAATACCAACTTTGAAAAGATAATTTATCTTCAATTTCAGTATGAAAATAATTACCCAGAAAACTACACATTATAAATATTCTCATTATTTGAGTTTCGCCGTGAGGCATTGCCAAACTACCGCACATTTTTGTAAGAGAGTGGTCACTATAATACAATGACTTGATAAGCTAAAATCGCCTCTAAAGCAATGAGCCGAATAATGTCTGCCCGATATACCCGACTGCACAGAATTGTACATATTTATTATTTATCTTATGAGGAACAAAAACGAAAGAACTGCAGCATTTTCCTTTGATGATTTACCCCAGGTATCAACGTATTAACGATTTGCACCCAGTGAAATTTCATTGTTACACATTTTAAACAAAAATGAATTGCCGCTGCAATGGGTATTTCTTTTTCAAGGGCTAACAATGATGCCCTAGTGCCGGAATCTTATTCCCATTGTTGTATTTTATTGTAGTAGTATTTTTAACCTACAATTTATTATTGTGAGAAATTGCAGTTGTACCGTACTTGTACTCTTGCACTTGAATTTGACTGCATTTAATCTCCAATGATGTATGGGAACAAAAAAGTACGTAAATTTTTTTATTGAATGAGTATCCTGTGTGTCTGAATAATGAAATGTCGGAGTAGAAAAAAAGCTGCTGTTTTTTTATTGCTGAAAGGGTTTGATTAGAAGTAAGCATGAAGGAAATAGAAAAGAACAGTCTGCGATGGAAATTCTTGTGCATCTTTTGTTGGGACACAGTTGGTTGAACACGATCTTCGAATACCAAAATAGTTTTTTTTGGAGAGTGATTATATATAACGGGCGACAGATAGATTGACGGAGAGTTCTATTGTATCGTGGTTACTTAATTAAGTATTAGGCGCCAAGACCCGTGTGGATTCGGGTGATTAGGTTAATGTGAGCCATTGTTTCGTTAATTACATAGTATTTTTTTTCGGAGAATCGCAGAGGGCTTAGCCTACGGTAAATATTATGCCGGTTCTATAAAAACAATATTAATTTATAAAATAATTCAAGACGAGACAATGATTTTTAACTTCAGAAAGTTTATAACTGCAATCCCGAATTCTTGTATTGGTTATACGCTATCGTACACTTCGCAAAATTCCGCGATTTCCGTCATATGCAATTTTAGTTATTTTGTGCCCCTCAGAGTATTTGCGTACAAGGACAACAAACACCTGTTCTGTTCAAATTTTTAATTAAATCTCAAGATAGTTAAGAATCCACTGGAAGTTTCTATGGATTAGTGTACCTAGTATAGGCCACTGATAAAAGTTGAACGAAAATTGATGTCGAGATTTCATGCATGACTGGATAACGTATACATAGTACACAATGTACATTATAGTAAAAGCAAAAATAATTCATAATTAAATTCGCGGATTCAATTAAGAAATTCCACACTAATATCAGAATTTAATTTAAATTGTCTTTGCCAACTTTAACACATAATCAGCATACATGCACTAAATACTTGTATTGTCAATAATAATACTATTTATTGAACTGAATTGAAAAGATCAGACATAAACATAAATTCACGTGTACGTGTACTGGTTTTTACAGCGTGTAAATGAAAACACAATACAGTACGGTGTACGCCCACCTGCACCTGCTGTAACTTTGTAACCATCGAAGCAT
>JAQGCB010001495.1:0-14324 GCA_034698835.1 Protaphorura tricampata
TTTAGTTAGTTAGTTAGTTAATTGCTTTTATTATGGTCAAGAATTTCAGCTTTCGCTGTTGTCAATATTCAGACCCAGAATTGTTGACACTTTTTGTTGTCTGAATATTTGGGGGATTTCTGGCTGCGACCAGAAAATTTCGCGAATTTGTTGTCTGATTTGAATTTTTGCCTGTGACACATCTTTCAACGAATATGTATGAGACTATTCTACATGTTCTGAATTTCTGATTAAAAACTTTAGGCAAACTTCAAAGTAAATGGAAGCATAAAGAGGAGGGAAGGTGATGAGTCTTTTTGTTCTTTATGATTATTTCTCTCCAGGATAAATTTTAATGGAATGATGTCATGCTCTCTTGTACTAGTTAGCTAGTAAATTGCATTGAAAGAAAAGAGCAGGAGGGTAAGAAAAATAAAATTAATTGTACAATTATGCATTACATTATAAAATCCACGCCAAGAAAACAAGGCAAGTGTCCACAAAAGTTGTTGTAAATTGTTTTTTCGTGCGAAGCTACTACACATCTACATACACATTTTGACTAATACACAAAGTAGTAAGAGATTTACTTTGCCGGCAATTAACTCTTCACTTGATACTATTATAAATTCGGTTAATTACGTCATTTGTGTGCACAAACTCATACATTCTCCTCGAGTCGTCGCGTCATTACCTTAAACAAACTACAAAATCAAAGCAAATGAAAGGAAGATCCGGCTTAGGTTACCTTATGACACTTTGTAATGTAATACTGGGAGCAACAATTTTTTTTTATTCAATGATGAGTGAAATATTGAGTGAATTTTTAATTAGAGCTCACGAATTATGAGCCAGTCTCGGTTAGTTATGATATGTGCGTATTACAAGGACTCAACAGACTGTAATGACGAATCATGTCAGTCAAGAAGTTGAGAGTAGTACTAGTTGGGTTTGAGTCTTGGATCTTGACCCATACAATAATTATATGTTTTTTTGTTCATAGAGAATTTTCAAGGCTTTCCTTCAAACCGGGATAGAAAATTAGAGTGCAAAGTGCAAGGAGTACGGACGTACATAATAATATTTTAGAGGAGGTTTCATGCACGATTTGACTGCATCTCTGATGTATAATCATTGTGGTTTCACCAGTATATTTTGTATTGCATTAGTCAATTTTATAAATTGTTCGGGTAGACATATGACTAAAGTACAATAAATGTATTGCGGAAGGTCATAATATTTCAAATACATTTTTTTAGAATTTTCAAAATGCCTTGATCTGGTGAGGGGAAAAGAAATTTATGTAGTTTATTTTTCACGAATCAGTCGCAGGATCTGGATGGATCTTTATGGACATTAGGCTATTTAAGCAATTCAAAATTGAGCCAGCCAATTGATTTACAAAATGATAGCGGAAATGAGTGCAGTTTTTAAGAATGAAAACTGTGGTTGTGTATTCGCCCGGTCTGATAATATTTTTGCATGTACTCGGAAGCAAGGAACAGCCTCAAGTAGTGCAAAATTGTGTGCATTGTGTGTGGTAGTTTGCCTATTAATTTTTTTTGCACGCTTCTATTACATTACATTCCAAAGTTTCTGTCAAGACATCCGTCACAGTAGATTATGCACGTCCTAATATCCTTTTCCCGATGAGGAGGTTAGTCATAGTCATAATAATAAAAGAGTAACAAGAGAGAATTTTTACAGTAAAGGGCTTGAGGTAAGATAAATAGTGTAACATGTAGGCACTTAATTTTTTTTTATTACGCAAAAATTCTTTAGATTTGCACTTGGTTGCATTTTGCATTGGATCATTGTATGGTAGAATGGTGTAGCCAGACGAGCAAGATATCACCTTGACTTGACGTCGGCGTCAGCAACGGCGGCAGCTCATCATTATCAAACTTTGCAGAAAAAAAAATGTGCAAATTGCAATTTATATCAGACCATATCTTGTCTAGCCCCTTTGGGGTTCGTCAAGTCTGTCCTGTCGACTGCCGACTGGGAAGTGAAGAAGTTTATACAAAAGAAGAACAAAAGATGCTCTGAATTCTTATGTACCAATTTTTAAATAGCTCAGATTGGCTAGGCCGGCCGGCCGGCCGGACAGGACAAGAGTGGTAATGGTAACAAAGTATTTGCAGAAATCATTGACCAGGATTTCCTTATAGAGGTTACTGATCTGATCCAGTTTTAAATTATTTTTTTGTAACAGCAGGTAGCTCAAAGTGTATTTTACGTGGATGATAAAGTCATGTTAAGTCATGGAATATTTGATTATGATATTCTTGACATTGCCGCTTTATTGTGACAGAGCTTCGGTTCCTCGGGCAGACATGGTGTGGTAGTGTGGTCGTTCTTTAAATGAAATTCTTTATCTTGACTGCATGGGTATTCTTCTACTACTAGGGCCATCGTCGTCTTAGGCCAAATGGGTAGCAAAATCATTCAAAGAATGTGACATCAATATATTAATTAAGTAAGAATGGTAATTTTTCACACATTTGATTATAATGTCGAAAATTTAAAAAAAAAAGTGTTTCTTCATTACCTTGATATTTCTATGTATTTTATCAGGAATATTCGATGAACAGTCAAAGAACTATTCCATTTCTAGAGAGAAATTGTGGGAAGTGCTTCAGAAATTATTCAATCTTCTTGAATATAGCAAGGCAAACACTATAATTAATTGTCTTTAGTTGTGATTGTGATGAAAACAGACGTTGTCGCTTTGTTTTAGGGAGAATTGCCTACGGGTAGATGAAAAAAAGTTTTGTCTACCGATTGTCACTATTATTTTACCCATAATTGGTAGTATCAATTAATGAGTCATTTCTTACGAGTTTCAACCAACTTTTATTATGAAAAGACGTAGGCTTTAAAAGTTTAAATTTATTTTGCAAATAATCCAACCAACTTAAGCAAGATTGCATAGCAGGGCAACGTTAGAAAGAATCCGCTGGCAAGTATGTACCCCATGATTCTTGAAAATTAAATTTTGCACACAATTCAGCATTAAATTATAAATTATACAAATGTGGTTCATATTTCATCCAAAGTATCAAATCACACAGGTGCAAGTGTGCAACCCATCCACTTAGACAGCACACACACCATACCATCCACACACCATACCATCCACACAATACAATTTATACCAGTTAGACGAATAAGAAAATGATCTCCTAGGGCTTCTCTTTATAAATGCAAGTTTCGCCTTCCCTGACTTTTAATCTTGAAAGGAAAAAAATAAACTAGAGTCCACTGTTTGTAGTTCACTCTACAGTTCGCTTCAATATCATGCCATTATTACGTACAGGGTGCCACATATTTATGAACCGCTCCATATCTAAACTACTGTAGGTTCATTCGGAGAGCTGAGCTTAAATTGCAACTCTCCTAAGCTTTCTACGCTAACTCATGAAGAAATCAATTGTTTTAAAAGAGCATCCAAAATTGAATTCGAAAATTTTGACATGTCGTTCGCCGAATTTAATTCCAAGAACTTTCAGTTCTTCCGATAACTCAGTTTTGTTGTCTTATTCAAGATGACTGAATTCGTGCAACAAAAATTTGGTCATCTATCTCTCAGAAAGTCAATACATATGGGGTACACTGTATTATTATTGCACTGCACTTGTACTCCAGTTTTCTAACTAACCGCAACCACCTGGCCATTCCAAATACAAACAGCAGAACCTGGGTTAGCACCACAAGACTCTTTTCTCAGATTCATCCTCCCGATAAAATTCTTAATTACCAGTATAGGCCACAACCACTACCACTACGGCAGTAAGAAATTCCATCGTGCCTTTTTTTAAATCGTAAGAAGAAGAAGAGTGACGGTCGGTTAGACTGACAGGTAAAAGTCTGATGGAATCAACATTCAAAGGTTTGAGACAATCAAAAGCTAACAAATCGGACGGGCGGACGGACGGATGATTTGACGAAGTGGATCGGTCGGAGTTTATCCAATGAAAGCAATAATAACACACAAAAAAACTCTGAATACGAAAAAAAAATTATTCTACATACATACATTATGTATTTTCAAGAGGCACGATCAGTCTTTGCCAAACAACAATACAAACATTACATACAATACAATACAATGAAGGGTGAAAAAAATCAATTGGGGATGGGCCTACTTGAGATGCTGTCGGAAACGAAGTCGTACTTAATTAATTAGTCAAGGAATAAAAATCTCAACCATTTTATTCGCCGAGTAAATCAAATTAACTATTTTGGCCAAACTTTTGAGAAAAGTTCTTGGAAAAATTAATCTTACGGACAATTTCGGAAGTAAAAATGTTGAACTATTTAGGAAATGCACCGTGTTACGACATACACGTTTGGATATGTTAGTAGTAGCAAAATCGTTATTATTCTTGAGCTTGTGAGCTTCTTTATTTTGTCTTCGGTTTTTTTTACCAATGTAGTGGCTGAATAGTAGCAGACATCTGAAGACGAATTCTTAAGATTCAAGAGTTGCAAAAAAAATTGACAACATTTGACACCTCGAATAGAGCGTCCGGTCACGATCTCATTTAAATACAAGCCAAAGTAGCCGTGCCGTGCCATGCCAAGCCAACCTAACACTTGCAGTCTCACAAGGAAACAAATGTTCATGTAAAACTTGATCTTGTTAAAATATTCCAGCCTAGAATATGTTCTCGGGACACCTGAGTGGTATTTTAAAATTTTAGCATTAGAAGTGGTTTCCTTGTAATCCATTTGATTTAGAGCAGGGCAACTAACGATTTAACGAATAATCAAGTCAGAGCAGAGCAGAGCACAGAGCAAACGAGGAGGATTTTGAACCGCTTTTCGGTCAATTGTTGTTCTTGTTCTTAAAGTAATTACATTTATTTTACAATCAAAAGGGGGCCGGGACAGGGTTGAAAAAAATGCCACATAACAGTAGAACTTAATTGTAAATTATTTTGTTCTCAAACAGACATATACATACACAGACACAGACAGACGTACCTGATTTGTCTTTTGGACATTGTAAGCATGCAATGTGTTGAATTGTGTACGACTTCACACGTCAGATGAAGAAGAATCAAATGTGTGGGGGCTTCATCATTTTTTTTTCTTCTGAACGTACTTTTTCTCTTAACTCGTTTCACGAGTGAGTGAGTTTGGGTTGAATTTATGTATATTACTGGAATTCCACCTGTGGAGAAGAGATAATACACACACAGGGTTTAATGACCATCATTTCTATGATAATTCTGATTGTGAGTCCAATTCTAACTGTACAAATTTATTACATAATCTGTACAATTTCATATTGAATAGTACGTCATTTATTCCACGGGTACGCTACACAGTTTGATACAGAATTCGGGTACAAATGAATATGTCACATTTTTGAAAAGTGGGATAATTGAGACACGCTGACCAGACCGAAGCCGAAGCACCGATTGTGCGTTATGTTCTATAGGAATATGTGTGGAACATTGAACTAGGAAAGGCGACTAAGTGAGAGAATGGACGTCAGGGTCAAGTCAAGCGATTCTGGACAACTAGATGCTCATGTAATATTTCTAGTGCGTGACCCTAACAAGACGTTTCTTGTGTCGGTAGCAGTGGTGCAAATATTTCACAGGAGCAAGAGATCAACATCTACCCCTGTTAGGCAGAATTTTTTCCTTGTCTAATAATATGCGGTGTCTTTTTAATGTCTTAGATGAGAATTCAATGGAATGGTTTTGTTCATTCAGTTCACACATTATCAGAAAAATTATACTTTTAGCTAAGGTGGGGTGAATTTAAGTACTTTAATTACGAGACTGTGAATCCGTTTTCAATTTCAACAGAATTTTGCTCATCCACGCCACACCATGGCTATCATTTCCGTGATAATGCGTAATAAAAGTACAAAGTTAACGCCACCACGCACGTCGAATTCATCCTCCGTGAAAAAAATTTAAATGAGTATCTTAAGCCTCATGTTCTCATTATCACTCGATCTAGCAATTTTCTGCACTCCTTGAATTGACACACCTTTTAAAAAAAATTGTAGCATCCTTCGTGTTCGTATATCCTCTTGTCATTTGTTCACGTCAAAAGTTGTAAGAAAAAATTACTTAATCTTCAATTTTTTTTGTCTTAGCGTACAGCTTAAGTCTGTATGGCACGCGTCATCACATTGCATTGCACAATTATTACGAATTAAAATGTGTGAGCTGGGAATGAGTAGAGTAGGATTTGAGTTTAAAAATTGTACATGGTCTAATCAGGGGCAATCGTATAAGGAAGCATACGTTTAGGTTCAAATATTTTGCTGTATTATTTAATGGTTAATGCCAAGTTTAACATATCTGAAGTGATTTTAAATTATTTTCTTCCCAACACATTCAATTGCCGAAAACTTTTCGGGAATATTTTTCCCCGAAATGTTAAAATTTACTCTAATGTGGCGATGAAATTCCATTTTGCAAGAATTCTTAAGCAGACCAGTGAAATTTACAAGTGGACTGGCAATGAACCCTTTTTCGTCAGAATAAACACACGAAAATCTTTACCCTGGTAATTACCTTGATAATAATTTCACACCTACAACTCTATACGTATAGAATGTCAATTAAATATTTAATATTCGAATTAATCTTCTAGATGCGACCTTCGTGTAATGGAATAGTTAATAGGTCCTGTCACTATATGTTCTTTACAAGCACGAAATATTTTAAACTTTACAGCTTATGACGGAAATGAACTTACGAAAGGATTAATTAAACCTTTTAATACCCCTGACTGTGAAATCCATACAATAATGTAGATTTATGTTGATGAGAAGGTCAAATTTTGTTGATTTGAGAAAAATGTAATCTCTATGCGTCGAATTTGACCGATAGTGACCGGCCGGTCTGGTTGGTTGAATTAAGTCAAAACCTATCGATTGATATTTTATAACGTGTGTGCACGTGCTAATAAAGTGTAACAATTTTTTTTTCCTTTAAAAGAAAATTCCTCCCACAAGATCTCCCTTAAGCAAAGATAGAGGAGACTTTGTGTAAACCTGCCGATCCGGTTGAATCCATTTTAACATGCAAATGTGTATAGTTGAATAAAGACAAAAAAAAACTAGTTATACATTTCGCGACTCATCCATCATTCCGGTCACAGCCGTTGACGGATCAATTATTGTGCCTAATCCTTATCCTTTGATTTTTTTTGAACGATAAAAAGGAGGAGTGTTGGTTGTGTATCAAGTGTAACATACAATTGCAAATAATTCTTGAGGCAAATGGTTAAGAAATATAAAAATGCAAGGAATCACAAACCTTCTTTTCTTTAATCCTTAATTTGACGTGGGAAAATCTGTCTTCCTTCAGAATGAGATCCAACTAATCAACTTGAATCATGTTTTTATTACCTTTTACATGAGTCTAAAACTCACAAGGCACAAGGAGTACGTCTACGTACGTACGTACGAGTAACTTTTACTATGCAACTCATCTCTCCTTATTTGCATTGTGGTCAAAAGGGTAACGGACGAGTAGGGTTGGATTGGAGTTAAGACGACAATGCAAATTATCAATTATTCTGTAAAATTACATTTTATGGGTAAAATTACAAGAGACTTTTGTTACTTGTCTTCTGTCTTGTGACTCGTTTTCCCTGCATTCCAACCTTGAATGAATTCAGGATCAGGTTGAAACTGTAAGATGATGTGTAGTTGGTTTCATTTTTCCTAAACGAATCCCACGACGAGAATCAATGGGTTTATTGTCTGCTACATTTTATCTGCGAATTGTTTCAATTTTACGAGGTTGGGTCCGGAAAAGTAGCCCGACATTTCTTATAAAAATTGAACATTTTTTGGCGCATGAAGTTTGAAGTAATTCTCCGAGATATACACTTGGCAGACAATGTGCAACAATTAAAAGCAATGACACTATTCGAAATTCCAAACTCGTTCCTAAGTCTGCCTGCTTAATTTCATCCCGTAAAAATTGTCAAGTTTAAATTTATGAAATGAGTATTGGGATTTGAAGGGTATCATCTTCAGAATTAAAGTGCAGGAGTAGGAGTGCCATGGGCCATGGAGTGCAGTGCAGTACAAAGTCATTGGTATTTTGGCAAGGGGAGAAAAAGTAAAGGATTATTGTCTGGATTAAATAAAACCGGTTTTGTTGAATGTCCTTTCAACTCTCTTGGCGTGCCAGCCAGTGCTGTGCAGTCAGTGCCAGAGACACCCGATGCACTTTTCCTCCGAAAACAAGCCATTAAACAGTGCATGCCGACCAAACCCTGACCTTTCTTTGCTTTAGTCTCGGAGTGCAAACTAGAATATTAAGCAAACAAACGTTTGTTGATAAAACATTGTTTAAATCATTAAGATTTATGAAAACTTCTTTGTAAACGTTGATGATATCACATGCATGCCAAGGAATTTGAATTGCTGCACATTTTTACTACTACCGACATAAAATCCAGTCTTTGGGTTTTACAAGATTATAAACGCAAACGATATTAAAATTTGAACATCGTAAACCACTTATCATTGGTTTGCTTTTCAGTTTGGTTTGTTACAAGTACGGTTACAGAATTTTTGCCAATTTTTTTTTACTTTGTAGAATAACTTCTTCATTAGAAAATTCATTGAATTAATCAGTAATTAATTCGGGGAAGTCTTACGAGTTTACGGCTACCATTTGCCACCTTATTTTCTGTATCGGAAATGGGAACACTGATATTTGCATTTTACTAAAGCCGTAAAAAAATAACTGCCACAGGTAGATTCCCAAACTTGACCCTAAAACAATATTGCATTTCCGTGTAGGGTCGTTGTGGCTGAACCTTCAGAAAGGGGGACTTTAGCAAAATTAGGACATGAAATTCATTTGCCAAACTAGAGTGGACAAGGTTTACATACTTCTCCAGAACGTAAAGTGAACTCTTCATTTTGTAACAAGCATTCTTATTAAAATAAAAATTTTCAATTAATTTACTATTTATAGCATGTTGAATTATCTGACTCGAACAATATAGCGTGGACTCAAGATCTGTATTATTTATATGATTTGATCCTATCAATATAATTTTTACCACGGAGTAAAGTTTAGAATCGTCTCAAATAATTATAAGAATATTTTACATGAACTTACGGTGACCATTTTTACTCAGGGTCAAATACTGCATTTCTAAATATGTTGTAAAGAGAAGATTATATAAAATGTTCAAATAAAACAATGTCATTTACTCGAAAATAGGCAGTTCTGAGAGATATTCTGTTCAGTGTATCTAGCCATAATTAATGTTGTTGCCAAATAACCGAATCACTTTGAAATAGTTCAAGGGGCAGTCTAATAATTACTTTGTATAGGAGATACACCTTACAATTAGACAGATTCTTATGCTTCTGTTAAATGAAATCAGCCGATGTAAAAATCATCAACATTCACAGGTACAGCGTAGTCGCATATTCTCGCGGAGAATGGGTTCGTCATTTTCTGTTTAACCTAAGCATCGCGCATCGTATATAACAGACAACAGTCACAACAGTGCCTATTACAAGTTACATGTGCCTGTACGTAAGCTGGGTCGATCTAAAACTGACTGAAATTAACTTATTACAAATGTCTATGATCCAACTATGTTGCAGGTGCCTTTAAAATTGAATTAGCACCCGAAATACGGTAACGACCACTCAGTCTGATGCTCTAATTCGATTTCTACTCTACTTATATTTTTAAGGTACCCTCAAAAGTATATTGTGTGATGCGATAAACAAAAGATTCTGCTTACCAATACTAGTACTGCCGTGCTCCATGCGAACCGTCTCGTGCACAGTAAAAGTAAATTGATCCAACTAGAGCTGGCAAATGTTTGTTGGAACAAAAACGTGATGGAAATATCATGATCTGGGTTGGATGGCGAAGGAGGAACAGTGAACTTATCCATCATCATAATATCAATACATATTCATAAATATCTGCAAAAGTTAGGGCATTAGACAGACACGTTGTTGCTGTTCAACGATCTCGTTTCAAAATCACTGAAACAGTTGAATTTATTGGTTTTTCGTGCCAGGAACCACTTATCTTTCCTTCAACGTTTTTTTTTATTTCCACTGATTGTCAAAGAAAGTACGCTCAGATGCATGGACTCTTGAAACCTCTCTCTCTCTCTGTATATAGTCAGGATTTTTCCATTTGATTGCTTACAAAGTTACGAACCACAAATCGTAATCGCAAATTCCCAATTCCAGAATGATGCATGGGGATTTCATGCAACATTAGTAGGAAACCTGAATTGGACTCTTGACAGACGTGGCGTGGTAGAACGAACAGTTTAAAAAACTAAAACCAGTTAAATAATATCACACTTTACGACTTACACGGAGATACGAAGAAATGACTTGTCAAATTTATTACATTTTTAATTTATCTAAACTCAATTTTTCACTGTGGAACTTAGAATTTATTGAAAATTACCTGGACTGACGAGAAAACCTTTTAAACAGAAAATCTAATACACAATTGGCTGACGATTGAATCTCACCAATTT
Organism: Protaphorura tricampata; assembly: GCA_034698835.1. NCBI lineage: Eukaryota > Metazoa > Arthropoda > Collembola > Poduromorpha > Onychiuridae > Protaphorura > Protaphorura tricampata. The sequence goes on from JAQGCB010001495.1 coordinate 10,501, forward strand.
TAAAAGCCAATAACCCGGAGAATTAATTCAACACGTAGAGTATTGTGTAAGGCAACCCAAAAAAAAATATAAACGAAAAGATTTTAGACAAGATTTTTTTCTCATTTCTTTTCTTAATTAACAAGTAAAAACAGATTTGTATAGAAGACTGGACATTTTATGCCGAAATCCGACGGTTTACATTTCATATTCAAACTATTCTGATTTTACAATGCAGAATTTTCAATCAAAATCATTATTTTTAGACTAAATCGCAATATCGAATTTCAGCTTTCTCCAGCCTTGAACGGAACTTTCTAATTGGATGGAAAGTACTGAATTATTAAACCTGGAGTTGAAGAGGTCATTTTTGTCAAGTCATCCGAGCTCTGAGCTTCACACTAGTGATGAAATTATTGACCTCAACCTTAACCCTCAACTAATTGTAACATCTGTGTACTGTATTTTTCAGACTAATTAAATATTCGAGTGCGAAACTTTATGTTAAGTGTTCAGAAAATTTTAGCGTTGTACTCTAACTCACACCTGTATATTTACTAACTACATACATACAAACAAAAACTGGTCGCCTAAAATTTATGACAAAATAATGAACTATAGACTTTTGTTGATTTAGGAGGTCAAAAGTAGTTTGTTCTTGCATGAACATGAGTCTTAACTCCTTGTAATTTTAACAATAATTAATTTTCTCCTGTCTACTCTAAGTGGCAAAGTAACTTGGTTCGCGTGGTACACAAATTCAAACTGGCCAACCCCAATAATTATGTCTCTGCACACATACACACGAATGAACACAAGTTGTTGAGGGGGAAAAATGGTCTAGTAAAAGTTTTGTGACAAAATAAATGAACTGTGATGTTGATTTAATAGGAGCAAGAAGGAGTTTGCAGTTTGTAAGTCTTGCTGACACTGAAAAGACGTGCTTGGCAAGTGGTTTGATGACTTTGAAACTTGAAACCAGGAATACATAGTCTTTTTGGACGTTGAATTTTTGCTATTATGCCATTACCATTTCCCTGTAGCCACCACCACATACATAGCCAGCCAAAGCCACACAGTTTAGAAGAGTAGTCCATGCATGACCAAGTATAAACTTTTAGAAAGATGTACATTGGAAGAAGGAGTTAAATTTTTCAAATGTGTACAAAGATTCATACAAAAATCCGCCTTGGGGGGATGGCTGCAAAGATCTGCTCAAGTTTTTTTTTATTATTCAAGCTTCAATCCTCTTTTATACGACTTTTGATACGGCAGACGATACACCATCCCCATCATCATGATCGCAATGTTATAGATAGTGTACACTAATGTGGTGCGGTAAATACAGGATTCGCCTTTTATTGCGCCACTACGAATGAACTACAATTTCTTATCAGTTCAACTTTTTTTTTGGTATTTGGCTAGACTAAGCCCCTAGTACAACGACTGCACTTTTCTAATCCATGATTAGACGAGATGATGACGATTTTTATGCAATTTTCATATCCTAATCTCACAGTGCAGAGTGCAGTGTTGAGGGAGGACAATGTCACTATCGCTCAATTCAGCGCAAAATACAAGCCACCATTGGTTTTGTCCACATGATTTGAGACATTACGATTTTTGCCAGATTTCACGTATTAGCAGCAGATTTTTGTAGAGATCTTTTACGAAAGCATATTCTGAGTAATATATTATAGAAATCCCTTTGACACCTCGAGATTTCATTCACTCGAAGAAGTCTCAATGTCCCCGTATTGCCTTATAGTTAAGAAGGGCGTAGTATGACCCACCTGTTCGATTATTCTATCGACGTTTCCTGGGGTCCAAGGATATCACATTCCCCTGAAGTTTTCTTATTGAAAATTGATCTTCACTCATTATCTTATCAGTATGAAATTAAGAGGTTCAAGTCTGTTATCACTTGGGTTTCTAGTATTCTGGATTCTGAATATTTTACTTAGAATGTGATTCCAAACTCAACACACCCAAAATTGCTTAAGTATCCTTTGGGTATTTGACCTTCTGCGGAATGGGGCTTGGACTGCGACTGGACTTCAGTCTGTCGTCCCTTGTTAATAATGCTTGATAAATTCCTGTTCCCTATATATTCCCTACTTACCGATACGATAGAAGGGTGTGCATACATCGTTTAGAAATCCAGTTATTACCGACTTGTAGTAACGATTTTTTTGAAAGAAAAGAGAAAAAAAGGAGAGATTAAGTGTTGTAAAATTCCTTAATAACAGAGGTAGTCATTTGATTATCGTATCATGATAGATCATTAATGGCCAATCAAATGTTTCGAGTCATGTTTTACAAACGTGGATTCAATTATAATTTTGCAACCTGGAAAATTAAAATAATTTATTCGGTAATAAAACTAATGACAATCTCGTTTACAAAGCAGGAATAAAGTAGAGAGTTCGACATGCAGTGCAGTCGCGTACTCAGTGTCACAAGCAGGCAGAAGGGTGAAGGATTTCTTTTTCTTTCTTGGTCGTAAAAAGTTGTAAAATGTTAACAGACAAGTGAATAAAACTTTAAACCTTCACCTCCTACGATGACTATTGACCTTTAATAATTTTTAACCTTGTCGAGTGTTGATAAAACTAAACAATTATTGTTGCGTGCACATAACGTTTTGGGTTTTTTGGGGTTTTTCTTGGGGTTTTCTTTTGTTTTTTTTTTCTTTCGCACGGGTGGCTTGGTGGGTCAACAACACTACTAGGTGAATTTGTTAACAATTATTCGGTTTTAATTGGAATTTTACAAGGAACCTGTTTCACTTTTGTAAAACTCAGGTCAAGGCTGCTTAAACTTCACAGGATTATGTAAAAAAAAAAATTGTTGTGTCAAGTGTCATGGGTTCTTGTCACGAAGATGAATATTTTGTCGTGGAGAAATTAATTTCCTCTTCCTCATTACTAAAATTCACACATGCATTCCAGCAGGCGCCAGAACGATACTTTGGCTATTGAGTCTATCTAAGTTTTCCCGAGAAAAGTGATTCAATCCTGATGCACAGTCTACGTTCCTTAAATCTTATGTGCTTCGTACTCACAGAATGACACATGTTTACTCCAATTTGATTTGAATTTATTTGACGTTCAGCAACTATTGAGCAAATGTATGTATTTCATTTCATTTCACTAATTTCTACATGCGTTGGCGAAATTTTTACTTTCTGGGTAAACTTGAATCCTGTTTGTGCTGGAATGAATTGTGACATGCAAGTTTAATGACTAAAACAAGGTGTAATGATTTGTACACACCTTATTTCGACTCAGAAAAATTTAAATGGTTTGACTTTGACTAGAGAGTTATAAAATAAATTAGTCGCAACAAGACGTGATACAGAAACAGGCAAAGGAATTTTTCCCAAAGTTTCGTTTTGAATTGTTTTCCAAGTTTGCAACGAATGAAATACACTTTTACGTACGTAAACTTGTGGAATGATATCATATGAGGGTTGTTCAAAATTCTTGACGCAGTGATTTTACCAAACTCATACAGTGTAGTCGCAGAGAATGGAATTTATTTCTTGTTAATATACAATTGGAGTCGAACACAGTTTTCATACTTTCATTTTATGCTATAGTTTTCCAGAGTTCAGGAAGAACAAGAATTGTGTGAAATTTCGCCGGGTTCACCAGAAAATTTAAAGGGCAGACAGACTACTTTTTTCCATATTTAATGTATTGATAATACAGGGTGGTCCAGAAAATGCGGGCACACTTTGAGTGAACCTGGAGGTCGAACGCCTGATCCGAATTACTCGGGATAGGGCTTATTGGAAAGCCCCTGCGATTCTGAGTTAAGGACAGCTCAACTTGAAATCCAAA
>JAQGCB010001496.1:0-14311 GCA_034698835.1 Protaphorura tricampata
CAAAAGAACTTGAGATTTGTGATTTAGCAAGCAGCCCAGGGATGAAATGAGAGCGTGAATGTGGAGTGCCGTTACACAATACTGTATGGGAGACTCTGACTCCCGTTCGATACATTTAACTTGAGAGACTGAGTCAGTCTGAGACTGCATGGGAATGTCAGTACCGGGAAACATGGGGTTACCATACCACCATACCATTGATACCATTTTCCGGGCATTAGACCCCCATTGTGTGGAGTCATCTCATCCGCATCCTACATAGTACACTACATTACATACTGCATGGACATGGACATAGCATGGAATTATAGGACAGGACAAGAGAAGAAGAATCCATTGGGATTCCAATGGCGAGACTATTTATCATTGTGATGTGATTGTGAAGAGATTCTAAGGTTCTAGAAATGTGTCAGACTCACAGTCACAGCACAGTTAGAACAGAACAGAAACACCCGAATCCGAACCTTATTATTTCATGGCTCTTGGGAATCCCACACACATATTCATACTCTCACAATTTCCTATCTCAACGTCTCAACCCATGTTTTAACAAGAGAGATGACTTTCGACCATCCTGTACCCTTGTTGTACTCTGATTGAGTGTCTCGCTGTCACGTGGCACATGGTCGGTCCATCGCGTCAGTCCTCCAAATGGTACCTTTTATTATTAATTTTTCGGCGTTAAAACTGTATCGTAGTGTTTCCTCCAGCATAGTATGTAAAAGTGGCCAAAGTGAGTGCAAAATAGAAAGCCAACCCAATCTCTAAAAAAAATTTGCAGAAATTCGTATTTTATTTTATTGTTGTCCCACATTGAAAAAGTTGCTAAAACTGCCAAGTCGATATTTTGTGTTATTTTATGGACGTCGTGTATTTTTGGCATGTTTCGGTTTGTTCGACTTCACTCCTTTACTATTTACGATAATCGGACCCTGGGTTATCATAAAACATGATTGTATTGTATCGAAACTTCCATTGGAACTTTTATGGGATATACAGCTGACACTAATAAAAATACGTACAGGATTTATGACTCTGATCAATTATTTCTGTCATACGCTCTACTGTACGTACGTACGTACGTATTTTCCTTCCGGGTGTCTAATTTTTAGAGTAGTCGTTCGCTCCAATGACAATTACATTACATGCATTAATGGTTGCGATTTGCGAATTTAATTCCGGTCATATAATTTACAACGCGAACAGGCCAAAATGCAAAATTCGAACCTGTATTTTCGGCATATGAGATAGAGCAGGTTTGCATGCCAGCTGCCAATGCCATGCCAGTTTCCGTATTCACCACAGTTGTAATTTCAGAACCAATTTGTCAAATCGGCCGGGCCTCGGAAGCGGAAACGGGTGGCGACCCGTTTTTCGATTTGAGACACGGCTGCGGGGCAAGTTTTCACTTATGGGGAGGTAACTTTTTTCACAAGGAACAGTCCTCGGGTGTAAATTTCATACTTGTGTACTGCTGTCAAATGACTTCGATTATGACATCATTTTAGGCTAAACTTGGGTTTTTACACCCGAATTTCTCCCCTCGTACTAAATTTCGTGAAACGCTGCACTTCAGAAACTTTCGGCGGCACGCGATTCAGTATTAATGGAAGGAAAGGTGGGATTGTTATTTTGCTAAGTAGGAGAGGAAGTCCAGGTCCAGGTAACAGGGTGAGTGAGTGAGTGCTCAGTTGACGTGTGTCAGGGACTTGACAGTTCGCTACATCATCATCACCCCCCAAGAATAATTAACTCCATCAATTAAACTCTACAGAAATGTACCAAAGACTAAACTAAACACGCAAGGAATTATTTTAAACCCACCAACGTACGAGTTACGACGTAGTTCTAACCATTTCGCGATGTAATCGGGAAAAGTCCACTAACTTTCTCCTAACTTTCACTTCGTGAAGGGTGTGGTGTTCAATTTTCCCTACTTCTAGGGGTACCACCTCGAAAATGGCCAATATAAGTCAGGCACGTGTACCTAATTGACTACCCAGTTTTATAATAATCGATTTTAGTCTTAATTGGTACTCTCGCTGCATTGCATTGCTCTTAAAGTGTTACTGTATAGGTAATGATAATGTATTTCTTGACACGATGATTGTCATGTCATGACCATTATGATTAGAGAATTTGAATTTATCGTAGGGCAAGCCTTCAATTTGCAGGCACACGAATGGCCGGTCGATTGAGTTGCATGGGAGAGTTTAATTAAGTCAACTGTGTTCAATTCCCAAATTACTGTAATCGGCATATCCTCTGGGTTTGCGTTTACATGCAAAGTTCCGAAGCAATTAGTCGGTTTTCGTTTAAACGATTTGACCTGAGCTGCAGCTACAGCTGCAGCTATTTGCACCGGGACACTATAATTATTTGAATAAGGGCCGTTCCTAAATTATGTTGTCATTCCTTGTAGGTCAAATGGGTGTTGTCTATTTACTCCCTCCATGAGGAACACGATAATTGTGCTATTGTAATTTCTCGTAAATATACAAAAGTGTTCCAACAAAATTTACGTTATGCAAATTTCAACAACGAAAAACCTCGAGGTCGGGAATCGGAATTGGGAAGCGACACGCGACATGTGTGAAGCGTAACCAAAATTGGACCACCTCCTTTCGCATTCCATTCTATTCCATTCCATACTTTTTATTTAATTACCCTGAACGAAACATATTGTTGTCGTAGTGTGACCGCCCAAGAATTTATTAAACGCTGAACGAAAAAAAATCAACTGTCAAGACAGAAAAAGAATTAGGTCTTCAGGGGCAATTGGCTCCGTACTCTACCTACTCACTCATCCCAGTATTATTACAAGGGAACTTCCTTACACGTTTTTCATAGTCAAGTTATTAGGATGATTTCCATGTTCAGTAGTGTAGGTAGGTATCCCTAGAAGTAGGGAAAAATTCCAATTCAGAAAAATAACACTGTATTACGATTTTTACATGGAAAATATTTTCCTTGTTAAACTCTACGAATTTTGGACTCCGAATCCGGGAGCTTGGTGCTTCATGCCTGTGCCCAAGCGAAACTACATTACATACATACATAAAGTTTTGCATTCCAAGGTTCATGTATGCAAAAGGGGCAAGTCAGAAGCCAGGCTAAGAAATTAGCTGGGAGGTCGAGTCCGGGTAGAACCGTTGCGTTGTGTGGAGCGTGACTTTGGGTAAAATGACTCTATTTTCTGGCCAAAGAACCAAGAAGGGAAACGTGACAGTTTGGGCTCCTTATTTATTTCCGCCTAAACATAAATCACAATTTTTGTCAAAACCTAGATTACATTGTAGAGTGTAGAATCTTGAGGAGAACTAGGGAAAGACGGAAAGAGCAAAAGCTAAGCACAGATTTTTATTTACCAGAGTATATATGGAAATTGAACCGTATGGCGAACAGTCGCACTTATTTCCATGGAAATAATTCACTACGATATATTATATTTCCAAAATCCATTAGTAGTCGAGGTTTAGGAACTTTGAAAATTTTCTATAAGAAAATAAGATATACATTTCTAAGTTGAAAATTATGGAGCTATTTACCATATGAATTGAAATACCGATAATTTTACCATTGTCGACTCAATTTAGGAAAGTAACAAAGACGTGAGGAAGATTTGGGTCTTGAGTTGACTCCTTTAACCCTAATTTCCTAACCTAACTACCTAAGGATGTGACACGGGAGACGGGAGGCAGACCCTGAAACCTAATTTGGTAATATGTACACTTGTGTAGCATTTAGTTGTATGTGGAATTGGCCCTCCACAAGGAAATCTGTGAAAACCTAATTGTTTTCTTGGGCGCCCTAGAGTTTAATGAACTGGAACTCCTGTTCCCATTCCAATGCAATCCAACGAGAAACCTGAATCCGTTCGGGGCTTTTAAGAGTTCATTTGAGGCTGGAGTCTTCCTACGACGACGGCTAAGTTTTGGGATTACGTTTCACAAGGAAACCACCTTTCGTGTAAAAGTCCATTTTTCAGAATAGTTACAAAAGATCCGTCTCTAATTTACTGTTCGTAAAATCTTGACTCCTTGTAGGAATCGGTTTCAAATTACAAAAAACCCTATTTTTTACGTACATTTCCCCATAAGGTGGCCTCATGAGGCCCGTCTTATGGGAAAATGTACATAAAAAATGTTAAAAAATTGTAAAATGAAACCGATTTTTGAACGGAGCTAAGGTTGAACGAACAGTAGCATATAAATTTTTATGCATTGATAGCACTTGAGTATTTTTGATAGATAGCCTGATTTTAAGTTTAACATGTGAAATGTGTTCCTTGTGAAAATTGAGCCTGTGTCTAAGTTTCATTTCGTTCCCCACATTTGCATTTGTATGATTATTATGAGAAACATACTACGGAGAATGATCAAAGCTGGCTGAAGGCACAGCACAGCTAGTGTTTTCCAGACTTGACTGGTTCAGAGTTCGTTTTCGTTCCAAGGATTATGTGTGTTTGGGTTTGGATCTCTCTCTCTCTCTCAAAACTTTTGTATTTTTAGATGCCCTGTGTTGTATGAGTATGTGTGTATTTGGATGGGGATGGGGGTCTCGATCTCGGAGTCTCACAAATTGTACTCTGTGTTTCTTACAAGTTTATTTGTTCAACTCACTCAGCCAAACAACCATCAGTCTCATTAGAGCCATGAAAGACAGCTAGATTTTCCTAGACGAGAGGACTCCTGAAAATTTCATCCGGGTATTATTCTTCACGCAAAGGATTATTTTTGTAGAGCTGTGAACAGTAATCGAACAAACAAAATCGCAAAATACAATGACGGTGCGGTACCGAGACGAAACTCGCAAAATTAGCATCCATGGTTTTCCAATTTCGTTTACCTTTGATGATTTTGTGATAAGGGACAAAACATCAAAGAAAATTCAAAGATTACGATTCCGACCCCCGAAATTGCAAAATTAGCATTGTGGGCAATTTACGTTACATTTGATGATTTTTGATTAAAAACATCAAAGGAAAATGATTAGGGGCTGTTTTCACCAATATCCTAAAAATAATCGTAGGTTTTATCATGCACAGTAGAAATTCTGTGAAATGTACTAGTGAGAACCATTCTAAAAAAAATTTATACGTACTTGGTTAAGTTTTCTGAGAATTAAGACTAGAATTTTCACATATTCACCATGCAGTTCGCACTTTATTTTTATTTTCATGCATATGTTGGCCCGAGGGAAAGTGAGTACGACTTGATTGCAAAACTTTGAGCTCCTTTGATAACTAAAAGTTATTAGTTTAGTAGGAATGTGGCAGTAGCAGTAGCAGTTGTGATTTTCTTATTTTGAATTTTCATCTTGAAATCTCAAGAGCTTTTGATATAATGAAATGAGCACTCGAAGAAATTGTACTTTCTAATTTCCCCTGTCAGAACTCAGAAAACTATTTTGAGAATTTTGTTTAGATGAGACATCAAAATATTAATTATAAAAAGTCTGGGTATTTCAGGAAATGGTAACATTTGATGAAAAGTATGTCCTAGGAAAGCGAGAGCTATGTACTACATTGATTGCCTTACATTCCAGACACTGTTGAAATTCTTTAACTATTTATAGTTCGGATCTGTCGGAATTGGTGGATATCCCATGTGGCAATTTTTTTTCAATTTGACTTCCATTTACAAACCAATCAGTCAAATAAATAACTAAATTCCATTTGTTCCACCAGAGCGTCCCAGAATAATCTGTGACTTCGTTTGGCCCTTGATTAAATTTTTCTGTTCAGGAAGTCTCATGTGGTTTCCTATGACCAGCTGCTGCCACCTGACCTGACCTGACCACATATGTTCATGTTCTGTCTAATCCCTTCTGTCTAGTTTTTGAAATTGTCAATAAAGAATTTGAAATTTTTATTCCACACGAACACCACTGTTATCGCTTCCTATGTCCCGCTGCTGCAGCCATACATGAATTGCATACACATTCGTGAATCGTGCACTCTGTGTTTGTGTATGTCTATCTGTATGCCATCCTTCACCTAAATTACCCGGGTACAATGTCTAACTGTCTTTCTGTATGTCGGTGAGGTCGTTCCGGTAAATTTGATCTGGGTCGTTTCGTTCGTTTTTTTTTGCAACTTCTCAGGTTTTGAACGCGACAGTCCAAGTCGGAAATTCCCAATTGGAAAGGATCGACGAACAAAAAAAAACATTCAGCAAGAGGTCTTACCATTTTGTCAATGCTTGTTAGGCTCTACGCCTTCAAATAAAATAAACACATTAATTGGCATTCCTAAGACATATAACGAAGCATCTTTGCCATTTCTGGTGAGGAGGTAAATAAACAACACACATTTTTGTCCGATGGCGAGTGGTAAAAGCCTAAAAAAATAAGACCAATTCATGTAGTCCACTATGTTATATGTTTCTAAAATTATAACTATAGGTTTGAACCCAAAATTGGTAAGGTCAACCCTGGATCTCACTGTGCAACTGGGAACGTTCTTTTTCTTTTTCTTTTTGTTTAAAGGGAAAGGTAGATGGAAGAGACGTACATTAATCATGCATCATTCCATTCGTTCAATCCATCCTTCCCCTTCTGCCCAACACTCCCTGGCTCTGTCATTAATCTTTTGTGTCTCTGATTCCAAAAAACTCCAAATTCCTTTGGAAACCTTCCTCAGGACTAGAACTCAGGAATTCCATGAGGGACCACGTGTCCTGTCCAAAGAAAAAAGAGTAACCGACGGACGTGACACTTCCAATGAGAAATAATTTGTTCGCGTACCGTCCCGTCTCCCCTGAATTACCGTCACCGTCCGATTTCCCATTCCGGCGATTTGGGCAAAAAAATAATACGAAACGAAACGGGAATTTTGAAGGGTAATAAAGAAAATGACAGATTACTTTGATGTCGGTCTCGGCGCGCACGGTGTGGGAATTCGTACATGATTGTCGTCGTCTGATCGGAATTGGGCGGTTAATCGAATGCAAATAACACATGTACGAGGGTGGTCCATAAAGTAAGAAAGAAATAGACCAAAATTGACAACAATTCGATCCGCCCTGTACCTAAAAACTACAATACACTAAAGTTAAATCGACAAGCAGGACAAAGAATGGGTGGACATATTGGCAAAGTTGAATTAAAAGCTGTCAGCCGGTGCAAATAGCAAATGTAAGGCAAATGTGGGTTTGAGATTGACGAAGCTGGTAGAAGGGAATTTGTCTTTGTGGAAAGTGCTGAAGAAGTAGTCTCGTTTTCGTCCCGTCTGTGCGTCTGTCCGTCCGTCAGCTGGTACTGGTAGGTCGGTCTTCGTGGACGGAAATGTGGAACGACAGTCTGGAATTCATTAGTTTGGAATTGAACATCATTTTGATCATCACTCAAATTGGCAAGAGAACCCAAACTCAAACTCTCTGGCCTGCCCTGGCATGGCCTCGTCATCCTAATGCTAGTCACTTTCAATTTCCAATACTTACTCAGCGCCTTGTCTTCTTGGTACTACGAAATACCCAAAAATATTGGGAAAGGGGGTGTTCGAACCTCCCGCTCCATTTTTCTTACACGAATTTATTCCAAAATCAAGTGCTCTTGAGTTTTTGAACCCAATAGTGAATTTTTGGACACCCCTCGTATAATTTGGGCGTTGAAGTCTCTCAGTAGAAATTCCGAAATTCATTTGTGACAAATTGATTTAAATTTTTTTCATTAGAACATGCAAATCAAAGTAAAGCCCTGCTACCCCCTCCCCCCATGCTATAAATTGTAATGAACACGGTGGATCCCCTGACACCATTTTGCTGACTTTGTTGTAATTCTTCCTAAGCCGCCAAAAGTGAATGACAGATTTATTTTCCCATTGCCATTTTGCCATTCGCCTTTTTCCTTTGCCAATCTTCTCATCAAATTTTCTTCTTCTTTTTTTGGCCAACCTTACACTTTGCAGGCGCAGGTTTAACTCAAACCTTGGGTCATAAAGAAATCGGATTTTGGTTTGCGTTTGCCTTTGGTTTAGTGGAGAAGAAAATTGATAAAAAGAGAAAAAGCGTTCTGGAATAAATAAGGTTGATTGGAAAAGTCAAAAGGTCAATGGGGGGAAACGAGGTTTCCTTCCAATAATAAATTAGAGTCATTTTGATCCAAACTTTTGTTGATGGTTCCTTGGGCTCCGATAAAACAGCGGGGAATCGGTTTGGCGGGTGTCCAAAAAAAATAAAGACAAGAAAACTGAGCCTCATTGTTTTGTTTTCAGTTTTAGTTTAGTGTCGGATATGAGATGTGAAATGTTCTTTCGTCACACATCGTCCAGTGATATATGCACTGATAGCCCTCCATAGAAATTTATTGGCGGATATTTTGGCGTTGTGGACTAGTGGACTGTGTTCCTCATTACTGATAGTGAGGTTCTGGTTCGAGTACCACCAATCACGTTTTTAGACCTAAATTGGTAATTTTCCTTACAGAATTTTACGTGAACCGCCCATGATATTGATAGTGATAGCCCCTCGTAGAAATTTACGGCAAACAATATTGATATTGGTGTGGTGGACTATGTCTCTCATTACGGATAAGGGTACTCTGGTTCGAATACTACTATCCGTATTATTATTTTTAAGTAGTAAAAGTCTTATACAATAAAAATTTATAGGGTTCATTGTGTATCCGAATCATTCAAGTCTATTCGCCGTAATTTTAAAGGTGAAGTCAAAACTTCTGAACCACCTTGTACAAATATGTTAAAATTGTCTAGCTCTTGAATCCAAGGGAATAATGCTAGAACCCGGACCAAAATAAAAACCCGAGTGACTTTTTCAAACTCTTCTTAACATTTCCGATAGAAAATGAAAGTGGCTGCTGAGGTTGTGAAACTTAATGATTCTTTGGTTGTTTCTTCCTTGACTTTGGCTCGAAAGTCTGGAAGAGATTGCATGAGCGCGGCGCTGCTGTCACACACAGCCATGCCATGCTTTGCAATTTAAAAAAAAAGCAAGTCAAGGGAAGGGAAGGCATTCCATCCAGGATAGATATTGCCATTAGGCCATTTTCAGTTGACGCTTTGCTGATATACAGAATTTGACAAGGAACCATCTTCAATTGCATATATTTTCAATTAATAATTTCTCTGGAGAAGAGTCAACTCCTTGATATCAATTCAGGGGTAATGAATCCCATGCGATGAAATTTGTACAGCCGAAATTAGCGCGCGAGAATTTGAACTGAAAAGTTTACAATTTAATTTTGACTTTACGTGCAAAATAGTGCCCTCGTGAAGGCCGTCTTGTCCCAAGTCGGTAGTTAATTGATTACCCGGGTTCACCTAATCTTTTGCAACGTAGCACTCATGACTTGGCTTGGCGCGACTGATGAGGTTCACTCAGAGTTGATTGCTTCTTCCTTCACCAGAAGAAAAAAAATAACGATTTGCTATTTGCTTGCTTCCTTACCCTCCACCAGTGCTAGCGCGGTACTTGCTGGTGATGGCGATAAATGAGAGTCATGTTTAAGTCAATACGTGCCCACCTTAATTCTTAATCTACCAATTTTAGTTCACTGACTTGGCCCTCCTTAATCATCCAGCGCTTTACACAATGAACAATACTCGATTATTTTTTTTCGCCTTTTTGCACCTAAATAGTGGACCTAAGTAGAAAGTTCGTTATACGGAGGTTTCAGTATATCGCAAGTAAAGTATCGCGGTGTCTAGAAAAGAACTTTTGACCTGTCATGTCAAGCACAGAGAGAAAGATTGGTTCAAAAGCAGCCAAGATTTATTGACTCCGCCATTTATATGTTTTAGGGCGGTAGGTCGTGGAATGGGCGGAGTCCGCCTTAAACCCTTGACTTTTTTAAGACTAAACTTTCTACTGTATGTCATTAGTATTAGGATTACATTTTACTTTTACTTTTTAAGGGGTGGACGTGGAATCAGGCAGTGGGATGAACTAGTCAGACAGAGTCAGAATTAATTACAAAGTCCTTGTATTTTACTTTAACCCTAAAATGACGGCTTAGTTTTTGACTTGGTACTTTTTTTTCTAAAGAAAAATAGGTACCTATAGTTGGTTCGTTATTGGAGTGCACAGTGCATGGAGTACGCAGTAGGTTAGTTTAGTTAAGTTTTTTCCAAAAGTTTGCTCCTAAGTCCTTCCTATGTTCCAAGAGTTGGTTTTTAGTGAAAAGTTTTAGACGAGTTCTTTAGAAAAAACTACAACTACAACTTGTAGCGACGACTATGACTACTTTCCCTTTAGATTACTTATGGTCTTGCACTTATTTCGACCAAGTTCTCCTTCTTTCTTTTCTAAAGCGGATCTGTCTGCCATGTATGTGTTCCAGGCGGGCCAAACGGTACTCCTAATTTTTTGAACTCTCAATTAAATTAAATTGAGAGTTCATAAAATTAGGAGTACCGTTAATCACAATGAACTGAACTAGAATGGATTTTCAAAAATTTTCTACGAATTTTTTCAAAATGTAATGGAATTTGACCTTTGGTCTGATTTGACATGTGACCCGTGACATGATCCTCCATAAGATAAAGTGTATCGTATCAGGGCAAGTGTATTCTTGAGTTGAGTAGAGTCATATCAACGTCAAAATGTCAGATTGACTCAACTCTCTCAACATTTCCCGCCTTCCCGCCATCATCCCAGGCGGGTAGACCTAGTCATTTGTTTCTTCTACTTCTGCTTCCTTTTGTTCTTCCCATCATGGTCGTCCGCTCGTCCGTGCATGTAAAATAAATAATGGAAACATGAAGTACTTTGTTTAAATGGACGCCTTTCAACTCAACCGAATGACACCTTCTTTTCTATTTAATTAATTCCATTGTTTTCTGCCTTCTGCTTCTGCTTCTTTGTCACTCTCACGTCTTGTCTTGTGTCATGGCCTCATGGACACTTACTCAAAACTAATTGCTCAAAAGTTTTCTGAGTGACGCTCAGGCTCGGTTCAATTATTTATTTATGAATTTATATATGAGATGAAATGTCCTTTGTTGGCTTTTGTGGTGATTTCATGCGAGTCATTACATTACATCTACAAAATTACAAATGGCGGTTCTACTGTAGTTGTAATTCGTAATTGGTACCCCTAGTAGTAGGAAAAACCCCAAGGGCGAAAAACCAGCTAAATATGTTTATTTTTAATTTGATTTTTTTAGATTCGCTCAACGAATAACAACATAATGGCACCTCAGCCCCTTCGCAGTGACCTCGTGGGTCTCAAGTCCAAACTAGCGTCCATTTCGGCAGAAAGAAATATTCTTCAAGAGACTCTCCGTCAAATCCAGGTATAAAATTTTATGCTAACATATCTTATGAAGTGAAATATGCTAGTAGCTAAATTTTCCGTGCTATTTCGTAAGTTAATGAGAACAGATGAATTATGAACCATTAATCAAACCAGATGTAAATAAATGGCCGGCCGGTAAATGTAATTAGTGAGTATACTGTTCATGGACATGCACAGCCTAATGAGTCAATAAATTAGAATAGGTAATTAGGCGGTTTAATTAATTCAAGTTATGATGCAGAAATTTCAGAAATTACTATACGAAAATTACAAGGGTCGTACTTGAAGTGATACTTACACTATTTCACTTTCACTGCGTACGTACCCAAAATTACTGTCGTGATCGAATTGGTAATTTAGAATTCAATTTCATTTCGAATTTCCGGAGTTAAGTCCGCAGTAATAATTTTTCTTTGATGTGTAGAAAAAAAATAGTTTAAAATCGAGGGGAAGATCTCCTCGTCTCCATTCCAATCAAATGAACCATGTAATGAAGGAATTTTTCTCAGCATCTCATCCCATTCCCAAAAAAATACACTTCCGTTTTTTTCTCTTCCAATTACAGGGTGGTACATACATAATCACTAGAATAATTTCCCCCATGCAGTCATGGATCACGGATGAAACTGATCAGATTTTGTAAATGTTGTATAGTGAACCACCCTCTGTATATAAAATAACATAACGGAGGATGACAGGAAACCTCTCTCCTTCTCTTCTTTCTACGTAGTTCTAGAGGATGAACTTTATTGAACTAAAAAAAAGTAAAAAGGCTTTAATAGTTTCCTAAATTCCCACTTTCTTCCCTCTTTCAAAGTTTTTTTATCCAATCCCACTCGACTGGAAATAAATTGGGAGTTGGTCGTCCGCCTAGTGGGAATCAGGTCAGTAAAGAAAGTAAAAGCGAAAAGGAATGAATTGGAATTTAAGTCCAAACAATTTTTCAAGCTTCAACAATCACAACGAATGATGCCAAATTTTTGAATTCCTTCAACTGTAAACGTAAAGTCAAATCCGATTGTAATAATCTCTCCCTTCGAAAGAAAAATACACAGGGTGGTTCCTTACTAACATTTCCATTATTTTTTTAGCTTGTAATTTACTATGTTAAGAGAAAATTCCAATCCCGCGTACGTACGTCAAGTAAGTTAAGAGTTGCATGCATGTTGTCTGAGCCATTAACCGTTAAGCAGTGTGTTTGGACCGTTAAAGAAGTTGCAAGTACTTTAGATCCAGTAGTGGATAAGGCAAGCAAGAAAGACAAGGAACCTGAGAGGGAGGGAGTGCAAGGATAAGGAGACACATAAACAAGGGGAAACCATTAAAACCATTTAGAACAAGGAAACACATGAACCCAGAGTCACGAAGTACAAGAAAACCACCGTTGTCTCATGCGGATCGGGTTTCGGGTATTTCCGAACCGAAATAGCGTGAAAATATGTATCAGGACACCATAACCGCTCTTTAACGAATTACTACACAATAATTTCACATAAGGCCAGATTTTCAATAGAAAAATTCTGGCCACGCGTTCACTAGTGTCTTTCGTATTTTACTTGCTTGCAATTTATTACGCTTCCAAATCCATGTTCAGAAAGGCATGACCAAAACTGTAGACTATAACTGTACCCGAACCAATGGATTAAGCCCGAGCCAAACTGACACACTAGAGGGCGAGGCAGGCATATATGCTTGCATTCATGTACTGCTCATAATATACACCTGTGCCTATGCGTCTCACACATTACACATTACATATTACAAAGCAACTAAACTACGAGCCCTGCCCTGCCCTGTAGCCTGTAATATACGATGCGTAATAAACTCTGTCACTCTTTAAAAGCCTTCATCCCCTTAAATTTTCAAGGCCCATGCAATGCAGGGAAAAACGTATACGTACGTAGTATTTTGGAAGCGCGAGGATTTTAATTTTGAAAAATGGAAATGAGTTTCGTGCAAGACACGGCAAAACACAGCACGTCCACGTCCACGTACACGTCCACCCTCCATCCATCTTAAAATGTTTATGTTTATGTTAAAAGGCAGAAAAAAATGTGCATGTTGTGCCGTGCCCTGTGTCTGTGTCAAGGAAAGTTTAAGCTTTAGCTTAAACCCTGAAACTGCATTCCGCCATGTACTTACTTCCTCGATCGTACCCGGGTAGTAGTGATTACAGGGTGATTCATAACATTTATACGTCCTGCTGGTTTTAAGATCGGGAAAAATGTATACGTAAGAACCAATGAAGCACCCTGTACATTTCATATAGTGCATACCGTGCAGTGCTGTTACCCGGGTGCCGGTGTCGGTGCCCGATCCTGGCACCGTGTGTGTGTGTGTGTATTTTATGACGCCCTGGATTTAGTTTCCATTTTCAGAGGGTAACTTTTTCCCTTGCCTGGATGTTCCTTTGAAGTGAATTGAGATTCTTTTGACTCGGAGAGGAAAGGGAAGGCAAGGGCAAGGCAGGGGATCAATTCTGTTAATGAATTTTACAAGACGAAAAAAGACGGACACATCAGGTCCGATTTTCTCTCATCTTCTTCTCTAGCTTCTTCCTTTCACTACGTTAACGGGGAAATGCTCTTCAGTCCGGCACCGGGACTACTCTACTGGGACCGGCACCTGGAGTGATGGTGATACAAGATGACTTCATCGATCCAACTCATTTCATCCAAAATAAAAATAAAACTTTTCCATCCTTGTCCTCGTATTTTCGGTCTGGACTGAAGTGAATGGAACAGAACTGGACTATAAACTTGAACGGACTGCACGGTCTTTTCTCACCGTTCCATTTGTTTATATTTGTATTTTATGGGATAGGGTTCATAAATTCATAGTGGAAGTGGAATGTCAGCCCTATATAGTAATATGATGGTTGGTAGAGGCAGTCCCTTATCATTTCTCCATGTTCATATTGGGGTGAACGACGTTGCATTGCAATTGACCTGAAATGTATGGCAAATATCTTACGCTAATAAGTTTTTTTCTTAGATACTGGTGCGGATACCTTCCCTAGGCCAAATGTAATGTAACGCAATAATCTAAGTTTTAT